>CM027118.1:47798541-47969273 GCA_015476505.1 Urochloa ruziziensis
AACACTAATAAAACAGCAAGATGATTACCTGGGACCGAAGCGCCCTCATATTCACCATAGACGATGTCCCGTGCAACGGCGGCCTGCACCTGGCGCTGAGCTTTCCTCCATCTCCCCGCCGCGCCGTCGCAGGATTCGCGGACCTCCTCGTTGGTGAAGTCACCGAATTGGTTGAGGCCGTATGCCGTTTCCCCAGCGGCGTCGGCGTTGAGCTTGACGACGACGCGTCGATTGGCCTTGAACAACCTGTACCGGCACTCCTCCTCGCCGACGTCTCTGTAGGTCTTCACGTACTTGGCCTTCCACCCCACGAACATCCGGCAGGTCTCCTCCTCGTACGATGTCTCCCCATCCGGACCCTGTACCACGGGAGATCTCCCACTGCGCGGTCGCTGAGACCATTGAGGCCGGTTGAGGTCAGCCTGGCGGCGTTGGCCCAGGCGACGTAGCGGCGGGCGTTCTTGAACAACGCGTACCGGCACTCCTCTTCGCCGGCGTATTTATAGGTCTTCTTGTACTTGGCCTTCCACTCCATGAACATCCGGCGGGTGTCCTGCTCGTACGTGTCCATGACGAGCTCGCCTTTCTATTTTGGGTTAAGCCGACCCCGATTTTGGTGGTCTTCGACTGGTCTCCTTCCAGTAGGGTGCGTCCTTGGTCGCCACGTCTTCAGGGACAGCCGCCTTGTGTGGTCCAGGCTCCTTGCTGGGGACCTCATACTGTCTGCTTCAGCTTCTGAGCCGCTGCGAAGATCTGGGCCATGGCGTTGGGTACCTGAGTGGTAGCCGCAAACTCCACAGCCTCTCTGTCGCAGTTGTATGATCGTCGCAAGTCGCCGCTAGAGATGACGCCTTTGGGTCCTGGCATCTTGAGACGAGGTAGACATAGTGTGGTATGGCCATGAACTTGGCCAAAGCCGGACGTCCGAGGATCGCTTGATACGAAGTCTCGAAGTCCGCCACCTCGAACTTGATGTATTCCGTCCTGTAGTTCTCCTGCGTGCCAAATGTGACTGGTAATGTGACTTGACCGAGGGGAAGACTGCCATTACCAGGGACAATGACGTAGAACGGGGAATCGGTGGGAGTCAACTTTTTTCAATGTCGAGTCCCATCCTCTTCAGGGTGCCAGAGAATAGCACGTTCAGCCCCGCCCCGCCGTCGATGAGCACCTTGGTGAGTTGTGATCCTGCCACCGTGGGGTCCAGGACGAGTGGCAATTGCCTTGGTTCGTCGTAGCTGTTCCATTGGTCTGCCCTGGAGAAGGTGACTGGAACCTCCGAGTACTTTAGGTATCTTGGGACGGCTGACTCAATTGCCATTATGTGTCGCAGAGCGAGCTTATGCTTCCTCCGAGCGGGGAATCCATAGTCGCCACCATGATGACCATGAGTACGTTCTTGGGCTTATGGAACTTGGGCGTCTGGTCCTCGTCGTCGTCTTCTTCTTCGTCGTCGGCCCTGTCCTTGTTCGGCTTCAGGATCGAGTGGTTCCCTTGCCGTCTTCTTCTTGGCCTTGTTCTCTCGATCCTTCTCGGCGTATATGCGTTGGAGATCATAACACTGGCCCATGGTGTGCTTATGCTTTGGGTGCATTGGGCACTGCCTGTCCATGATCTTCTCAACGTCACTCTTGCCGAGGTAATTCTTCTTCTGGCTTCGCATGCCAGTCTCCAGAGCCGCGAGTGTCGTCTGGCTTGCGCTTGTTGTTCTGGGAGCCCTGCTGACCTTTGTTGTTGTGCCTCTCCCTACCCTGGGGAGGGCCATACTTCTCGAGGTCGCAGTCTTCTTGCTCAGACCACGTCTCGACTTGGTCACGCAGGGCGTCCAGAGTCCTTAGTCGATGCAGGCCAAATTGTCTGTCAAAGAACCTGTTGGTGATGTCGTTCTGGAACAAGTCGATGCAGTCGCGATCAGAGACGTCCACCACCAGAGTCTTGATTTCCATGAAGCGGCGCATGTAGTCGCGCGCGCTTTCTCCTTTGTGCTGCTTGCACATGGCGAGGTCGTGTCGAGTCTTGGGGCGACTGTATGTGCCTTGGAAGTTTGACACGAAGATCTTCTTCAGGCGTTCCCAGGAGTCGATGGAGCGTCGTGGCAGGTTTTCAAACCATGTGAGTGGCTCGGGCTCAAGTGCCATTGGGAAGTATCTGCACTTGATGGCGCTGTTGTCACCCGCGCACTCAATAGCTGTAGAGTAGATGCGCAACCACGACTCAGGGGAGGTCTTGCCGTTGTACTTCTCGAAGCCGACTGGTTTGAATGGTTGCGGGTAAACCGCCATCCGGATGTCCCTGGAGAACATTGGGTACTCGTCGTCCTCTTCCTTGTACCCCTGGCTTCATCACGCCTCTTGGATTCAAGGATGGAGCGTGCGTCGCGGTTGGCGTTGATGGTTTGCCGGAGGTCGACAGTGTGTGCCGGCCGTGGGATGATGTAGCAGCGTCGTTGCGAGTACGTCCGTCTCGTTGACGATCATCCTCTGGGGTGTGGGGGTGCGCCTTCTGCGCGGTTGGCTTCTCCCAGTCGGCTGGGGTTTGGGGGATGATTCTTGTCGCGGGGATGTTGACGTCCGCTGCTTTCGACTTCTTCGCTGCGCGATGGTGCGGCGGCGATGGCCTTGTCGAGAGTGCGGATCATGTCGTTGATCCTTTCGAGTGCAGCTGCCGTCTCTGGGGTTCTTGGCAGGTGCGGACGTGGTAGGCAATCTCCATGGCGTTAGCCATAGGAGAGTCCTAGTGTGCCACTCGCGCGAACTCTTGAGCGAGGTTGCGACCAGCCATGACGCGATTGCGAGCGTTTAGGCGACGCTGATACCTCCTATTGTTCCGGATTTCTCTGTCCGCGGCCGCTTGAGTGGATTCGCCAGCGGGTGCGTCTTCATTTGCGGAGATATCTCCTTTTAGCTCGAAAGCGTAGCGTGGGTCGTTGTCGACGTCACCAGCTGCTGCTGCGCCAGCCATGAAGACTTGTCGATTGGGTTCGACAGAGTCGCTGGAGCTTGGGGTGATGAGCTCTGTAGAGCTTCCTCTTCTGGCAGCAGTGGTGCGCCGTGCTGGAACGCGGTCGTCAGGAGCGTCAGACCCAAAGAATACAAAGATCTGGCGGGACTCGTAGACGTTCCGTGGGATCCTGTCACTTTGGTAGACTGATCTTCCTTCAGGCGTGGCATAGATCACGAGATCGTGTTCGCCATCGTCTTGTAGTGACTCCTCGTCCGAGTCCGAGTCGAGTGGCATTCGGGGACCGCTTGGCTCAGAGAGTTGGCATGTCCTGTCATGACTCGGACTGGAGCGTCCCGCTTCGAGTCGATGACGGACTCGAACTGGTTCCGTAACGCCTCACAGTATGCGTGGGTCGAATTACGGAGTCCAAACGGGAATTGGGGTGGAAGAGTTGTCTTCTTCTCCGTAGTCGTGATCGACTCGGACTCTTGCCCGCGGATGAGGTCCGCGAGCGTGATCTCGCCGAGTTGTTCGGCAAATCTTCCACGATGGGCGCTAGCTCCTGTTTCAACTCGACAGGTGTCTCGAAGTAGCTGTAGAAGCCACCCGAGCCGTCGGCGACGTAGACCCACGAGCCAAAGCGGAACATTGTGCCCTCCTGAGGCGCTTCAGCTTGAATGTAGGTCACCGTTGCGTTCTCAACGGGATCTTCGAGGAAAACCCCTACCTGGCGCGCCATATGTCGGTGTTCTACCGTCAATCCTACCGAGGAGTATCCCGAGGTAGTAGAGTTTCAGGTGGGTTTCGCCGAGATCAGGAACGCAAAGGCAAAAAGACTCAGGATTTTAGACAGGTTCGGGCCGCTTAGAAGGCGTAATACCCTACGTCCTGTGTGGTGATTGGTATTGATGAGATCGTCCTTTTAGAGGGGTCCCTGCCCAGCCTTATATACACGGCGGGCAGGGTTACAAGGTCGGTTTCGGATAGAATCCTAATCAATTACTACTCGGAGAGTGCTTTACAAGGCAATCCGAGTAGTTACAAGTCATACGACTAGTTTCCATATCGAGAAGAGTCCTTGCAGTACTCTACTCGATTCTTCACGCCTGATACGACTCTGTCTGGAGACAATCCATGTGTCCCTATAGCCCTATGGTCGTACATCCAACACCGTCGGAGACAGCAGCAGCATCAGCAGCGCCGGCGACAGCAGCAGCATCAGCAGCGCCGCCGCCATGAGAGCGGCCGTGGAGCCCCTCATCGCCGCAACCACGAGGCCAACGACACAGGAGGAGGATATCACTGGTGGGATGCTTCATACATGGGCCTCTACAATAAACGGGCCGGGCCTCAGACGTCAGGCGCAAATCCAAAGGAAAAAGTCCCTTTTACCTCCCTAGACAAGGCACCGAGTCCGCGTTTCCTCCCTAGAGTCGAAAACCATTTATCTGGATCCCTCAACTCACAAAACCGTTCACGTTACCTCCTCCACCCGAATCCACCCCGGTTTTGTCCCCGCTGGCGCCATGTCATCGCCACATCATGTTACACACGTGGCATGGGGCCCACATGTCAGTGCCTCAGCCCCTCACTCTCTCCTCCCGATCCCCTCTCTCCCCCTCTCGCTCTGCTTCCTCGCTGCCTCCGCCGCCGGTGGCCGCTCACCACTCCTTGCTCGGGCGCTGGGCCGGCGGCAGGGAGAGCACGGCGGCGCTCGTCGTCCTTCCCATCTCCGGCGCGCTCGTCCTCCTCCCCAATTCCGGGCGGCCGGATCGAGCTCGGCCGGCACAAATCGAGCTCGCGCGAGGCCTCGGCGAGGAGATGCGGCGGCACCCTCGGCGAGGAAGGCGAGGAGATGCGCCGGCGGCGGTGCGGAGCGGGACGTCGGGCCTCGGCGCGTCATCCCCGGCGGCGGCCGGATCCGAGGCGGAGCTCGCCGGCGGAGGTAGCACGCGGCCCTGGGTCCCTCCTCCCTCCCCGGCGGGGCTCCTCCTCCCTCTCCGGCCGCGGCGGCGCCCGCCTGCCCTCCGTCCGGGCGCGGGCTGGGCCGGCGGCAAGCGGCGACGGGGTGAGGACGGGGTGAAGAGAAGCGGCGCCGGCGGCTCCGGCCAGCGCCGGGGGCGAGCGCGGGGCCGAGGACTCTCCTCCCCCGGCCGGATCGAGCTCGCGGTGGTCGGCCGAGCGCGCGCGCGCCGAGGACTCTCCTCCCCCGGCCGGATCGACTTCGCTCTTCTCCATCCTCGCTCGACCACGCCGGCCGCACCCCTCCTCCCCTGCACGGCCGCGGAGGTCGCGCTGGCGGCGCGGTGCGAGGCACCCCTCCGCGGCTGGAGCCGCCGCGCCTAGCGCCCGAGCAGGCGGCGCCCCGCCGCCGGCCTAGCGCCCGAGCGAGGAGTGGTGAGCGGACGCCGGCGGCGGAGGCAGCGAGGAGGAAGTAGAGAGAGCGGGAGAGAGGAGGGAGGGGATCAGGAGGAGGGAGATGGGGGTGAGGCACTGACATGTGGGCCCCATGCCACGTGTGTAACCAGATGTGGCGATGACATGGCGCCAGCGGGGACAAAACCGGGTTGGATTCGGGTGGAGGAGGTAACGTGAATGGTATTGTGAGTTGAGGGATCCAGATAAACGGTTTTCGACTTCAGGGAGGAAACGTGGACTCGGTGCGTAGTCCAGGGGGGTAAAAGGGACTTTTCCAAATCCAAATAGCCTTGGACCCGATGCTTTGAGATCCATGCAGGATGAATGGATGGCCGAGATGGAGGCGGGTGGATGACCAGGAGAGACTGGTGTGCAGTGTGCTGAATAGAAGACACGTGTCACTCCGCTGTTGGCTGATGGGGATGGGTGGGTTGCATTTGAATCTTAAAAAGACTCTTTCTCGCAAACCGTTCAACGAAATTTCAATTTTCAATCCTTTTGAACTGTGTTGTTGCTTAGATTTAATGAAACAAAATGAGATCCAACATGAATATATTTTATATTCTTTTTAAAAAACTCAAGAATTTGAACGTATTGTTTCAACAATTGTTATAAACTGGTTCAAGAATTTGGAAATAAATGGTTGAATTTTTTTAATCAAAATATTGAGCTTTTTTTTAGAAATTATTGAATCAGTTGTTTTTTATAGAATTGTTGCTCCATATAAACATCTTCAGATAGGATGTACAAAATGTTGAGTATGAGATGTCAAATTGTTGAGATGTAACTATAAAATTGTTGAAGCAAATATTTTAAATTTTGAGTGAAACATATAAATTCATTTTGTGTCTGTATGCTTGCATCAATATTTTTTAGACCCTACATCGTCCTATTTGGATTTTTGGAGGAACGGCAGTTAGATAAAAGAGAGAAAAATTAGATCATACTGTTGAAAGATCTAAACTTTAGAAAATACCATAAAAAGATTTAGCTTTATAAAAATAACATTAAAACTTGAAAGGTTGATCGCTAAAGAATGGTCGCGTTCTCGCCCGTAGCATGGCCCCTTGTCTCCCTGTCCCACACCACGGTCACCATGGCTAAATCCTATCCTTGTCACTCTCCTCACCGCGACCGCGAGTAAGCGGCAAGTAGCACAACCTCTTCTCTCTGTTTAGGCCCTATTTAGATCCAGCCGGCTAAATGCATTACCTAATTAATTGCTATAGTTAATAATTAGCTAGCTAATAGTTAGTTAATAGTTAACAATTGGCTCAATTAGCCGGGATTAGTTGGGTAAGAGCAGATGAGTGGATAATTGGGTTTCAGGTAATCAGAAGAGGATTAGCTATTCTACTAGCTGGCTTGTTAGGATCCCTTGTAGATAAAATTAGCTAGCTAACAATTAGCTGCTGGATCCAAACCAATCTCCTTTCCTCTCTCCTCCCTGTCCATGATTTCTTGTCTGACACTGTAATCGTAGTCTCCTCCGTGTCAGTAAAATTTCTTGTCTGACACTCGTAATCGTAGTCTCCCATTTACTCGTGTCGTAAATACGATAGCTGGTGGAAGTAACGCAGAAACTGAGTGGGCCAAAGTTATCAGCAACCTCTTTGCTAGTCTATGAGGATGTTTCAGAATTCATCTTTCAAGGTATCCCTGGAAGGGTGCTTGGACCTCAGGCGTCACAGGCGACGAAATTCATGCCATGAGCACGCTGTCGCCATTAGAAGGCACATTGAAACATCATGTCTGCATCAATTTTCGCAGTAGAAAACTTGAATTACATTGGAGCCATGTTTTTCCTTCCACGTGATTACAAACGCCATGATTTCGTTGGGTGGTTCCAAGATAGGTGTTCAGTTGATGACAAAACTGTAGTATGCAGACTTAAGCACGCAATTGATTATAAAACTAACATGCTGTAAGTTAACCATGCATGGAGCAAATACAACATGTAAACCAACATGGCTTGATCAGTTAGCTGGGACAATATGATCTATAACTGGCTTGACTAGCCACAGGTAACCCTTCATCTACCATGAAATTCGCAGTTACCGCAGGACACTCCTGGTCTTTGAGTTGGTGACAGACTCAATGAGCCGGTACATCCATCGGTCAAGCATTCCTGTATAACAAAAGTCAGCAAGAGTTTTGTAATGAGCAATGAATAGTAACTACAATGGACTATTTATGCTTTATTGATGTTTTCTTTTTCCAAGTTGTGTCGTCAGTACCACCTTGCATGTAACTAAATGTTATCAATGAATCCAAGTCTAGAAAAATGCAAACACACATAAGATAAAACATAAAAACATAGGGCGGAGGTTAACCTGTCATGGCAAATGTGCCACCAAGAACTGCACATAGACGAGTCAGAAAATGAAGGAAGTTACGTCTTTCCTCTTTGATGGTGACCGTAATTGGTGACAGATCATAAAGGAAGTAAACAGCTGCAGGGCAAACAAAACATATTAGCTTTGAAAAGAGATGGACACAGACACCTTGCTTGAAGGTGAAGCAAACAGTTACCTGGCCAGGCCCTGTCAGTTGGGCGAATGGGAAGAAAATACTCCGTGACAGAAAACTGATTTGTTGGCAATACTTTCTTTGAGAGATATCTATACTCAGTTGGAACAACCTGCATATCAGTTCGGCAAACAGATGAGAACACCTTCTCAGGTGCTATTACAAATCCTAGAAAAAAAATGAACTAGTAAACATTCACTCTGCATATGTTCTGCTTTACTTGATAAGATCAACTTAACCAAATTGAGATAGGCTCGCTGGAAATGGGAAATGACGCTTTCTCCTTGGCCCCAAGTGATGGCATTGTATTGTAATGCAAATGTGAATACAGCACTATCAAAATCTCTTCAGGCATGCTTTGCTATATGCCCTAATGTTGCCACTTGGAAGCAGCTTCATGGACATGCTTCATTACAAAGGTTAGATAACTGGCAACTCACCTTGATATAGTATTTGAAAGTTCCACTTGTGTCATGAAGTATCCTTGTGGTTTCATCCAGTGGATTATGAATTCCTGGATACTTAGGACCGAAGGACAGATCGTGAATAACATGACTAACATTCACATGGCTTGAACCTTCAAAAATCTGTATGAAATTACAAATATTAGTAAATTATATTAAAAGCTCAGTTGAAAAACAATGTATAACAGGATATACAGGGGGGTTTATCTATGGTGGGATGGTATGAAGTATTTCAGCTAGCAGATATTCTCTCTGAGATTGCCCTAACTCAGGAAGAGGACACTCATACTTGGAAGCTAGATGCCTCTGGACAATATACAGTCAAGTCAGCCTATATGGCCTTCTTCAATGGAGCAATCACCTTTGAACCTTGGCGCAGAATTTGGAAGTCTTGGGCCCCGGCAAAATGCAAATTTTTTCTATGGTTTGTTGTGAGGAATAGATGCTGGACAGCAGACCGGCTGGCAAGAAGGAATCTCCCCCACCCTGATCGGTGCTTGCTTTGTGATCAGGAACCTGAGGATGTCCAACACATCCTCACCACCTGTGTTTTTGCCAGGGAATTTTGGTTTTGTATTCTATCAAAGTTCAATTGGCAGGCTTGTGCTCCCATAAGACATGCTCTCATTTTCAGAGTGCTGGAGGAAGAGTGTCAAAAAAATTCAGAAGGACAAACGAAAAGGATTCAACACATTGGTCACACTAGGTGCTTGGCTTATCTGGAAACACAGAAATGCTTGTGTGTTTGAAGGAGATAGTCCGAACTTGGATATCCTAATCAGGGACTTCAAAGATGAACACCATCTATGGTGTCTTGCGGGTGCTCGGAGTCTCAGCTCCTTGAGTGCTGGTCATGGGACTGGATTAGGCTAGTGCTTGGTTTTGTCAGTCCTTTAGGGTCAGGCCTTGGGTGTGTTTCCGAGTACAGAACTCAGTTTTGTTGTTTTTCAGCCCCTCACAGCTCGGCTCGGAGTGAGGGTGCCGATTGTAAGGGGCCAGTTTATTTCTCTCTATTAATACAAAGATACGCAGCTCTCCTACGTATTCGAGAGAAAAAACAATGTATAAGGCAATGGAAGTACAAGATTGCACAACAGCCCTCTGTTAATGGGTGAGAGAAAAGTTTGTTATTTACATCAAATTCGACAAAAACAATTATTTATTTCATTCATTGGAAACTTAGATGGATTCCTTGTATGCCATAGAAATTTAGATGGATTCCTTGTATGCCACAAAATTTTTCAACTTTCCTTCAGTGCCATAGAAGTTTTGACTTATACCCTCACTGCCATTCCGTCCAAATTTCCGTCCATTGCTGTTAAGTGTGATGGGAAAATACAATTTTACCCTTGGACCCACCTGGCAGCACCCCCTCTGTCTTTTTTTTTTCTTTCTCAGGCCGGGGCGAGTTTCCCTCCCGGCGGCTGCGGCTCGCAGGTCGAGCTCCCCGCCAGCGGCTGCAGCGCCCAGGCTGACGCGAGCTCCCCTGCCAGCGGCGGCGCGCGCCGGGACGAGCTCCCCTCCAGGCAGCGGCACCCGGCTGTCCCCGTGCAGCGCGAGGCCGAACACCATGGCGCTGTACGCCCACGCGTTCTTGTTGCGCCCATGGAGCCGAACAACGCCGCAACCTTGTCGACGCGGCCGCACTTGGCGTACATGTCCACCAGGGAGCCCCGCGGCGTTCTGCAGCAACGCACAGTGGATGCTCCGCCCGGCGTCGTGGGTGCCCATGTCATCTTGCTCGAACTCACCGGACTGTATGCAGAGTTGTCACTGCACCCAAATTGGTCCCAGGTGCAAGCGATTTGTGGCTAGGAAGCATCGCTGGGATTTTTTGAGGTGTTGAATTTCATCAAGGAATTGATGCGGTCAAATGGCAGCCGGGCGGAGAGGATGCCTTAAGAAATCGAGCAGAGCATCATCAAATCGAGGAGCTCGTGCCGGCCCAGGAGCCACTGCCAGGAGGGGAGCTAGCCCCGGCCCGCGCTCCGCCGCCGGCTTGGGAGCTCGCCCGGCCTGCTCACCACAGCCGCCTTGAGGGAAGCGCGCCCCGGCCGAAGAAAGAAAAAACAGAGCTACAGAAGAAAGGGGCGCTGACAGGTGGGCCTAGGGGCAAAATTGTATTTTCCCATCTCACTTAACAGCATATGGATGAGAATTTGGACGGAATGGCATTAAGGGTATAAATCTAAACTTGTATGGCACTGAAGGAAACTTGAAAAATTTTATGGCATACAAGGAATCCATGTAAATTTCTATGGCATTGAGGGAATTGACCCCTCTGTTAATGGGTGAGAGAAAAGTTTATTATTTACATCAAATTCGACAAAACAATTATTTATTTCATTCATTGGAAACTATTAATATCCATTTTAGTCAACAGGCATTGTACGGAAAAACAATGATTCTACTTCATAAAAATGGCTGCCGCAAAATAGCATATGCCCAAGAATAAAAGAACAAAGGTACTTCATGACTTTAGATAAGTGGTAAGACTGGTAAAAGTAGAGCCCAACAGAAACCATGGTTAGTTCAATATCATGTGATGGTTAGCATAAACATAACTCAGCCACTAACCATTCCAATGCCAGTTTTCAGTGGTTTCCTGGCTCACTTGTTATTTTTCTGTTTATCCCTTTTGTTTTTATTTAGACGTGTTTTTTTCTAACATCACAAAATCACTATTTAGTGTGAAATAAATCATATTATCTGCCAGCTACAGATGCTGGTTCAAGCTTTGAGCACCAAGCAGGAAAACTAAATACTGACAGAGTTTGACAACATGCAGTTAGCCACAACTGAAGAGATGTTTCAATTGGAACCTAAATGATAACTTATGAAGGAAACCGAATGACCCCTCTTTCAGTATTTCTCACGTAAGAATTAAGCCTTTTTAGCAGCTTATACTTTTATCTTATGAACATTATGATTACAGAAAGTACGCACACTTCAGAACCAAAATGTACAAAAGGTAGAAAAATCATAAGGCGTCTTCCATTTTAGAATACTGACCTTTTCAGCAACAAAAATGTTTAAACCATGCACTGAGATATGGAAGTTACCAGCAACCCTCTGCACATCTAACATCCCATAGACCTGCAGAAATTGAGGTAGAAGTTTCATTAGCAACACCAGATAATATATTCGTGATCACAACCTGAAATACCATGCTGTAAAACAAATGGGAACCTGTAGATGAATAACTTACTCGACACCCTTCACCATTCTCCAGTGCTTGTTTGACACTCTTAACCATTTTCTCTGCATCTTCATTGAAGGTGTGCTCCTGCTTCTTCTGTTCATCGTGATGCTCATGGCCATGGTCTGTTTTAAATTTTTAATGAATGAGCAAATTATGAAGAATTATTCTAACCAAAGTGTATTCGTCAATCTGACAAAACATTTATACTAAATCATGCCCAACATCAGATAGGATATTCTAGCTCAAAAATCTCTGGTCAATAAATTTACGCATCGTTGTTGTATTGAGATTTTCCCATGATAATCAAGACTCGGAGAATGCGGTTCTTTTTCGATTATAAATTACTAAAACAGCTAGGAGCTCCAACTCTCATTGTACGAAGGAGGTAGGTTCAAGCTTGAATGGCTAGGGGGACCTACCACCCACCTGCTAACTAAGCATATTTACAACAGCAGAATATACTTTCTGCATTGAGTAAAATAAGAAAAAGGCACACATACTGCAGATAAAATTCTTTTATATGGCAATTGACATGATTTCCATGCTAAATTAGTTTTTTCTTCCATTTGCAGGGAGGACGAAGATTATACCGTGATCATGATGAGCCCCATGTTCCTTTTCAACTAGGTCAGATAAGTACTCTGTACCAATGATATGGCCATACCTATCCAAGCGAAGCTGTATTAAGCAGATATAAAGGAAGAGAGAAAATATTAGACATGAGAGCAAGCCAGCTGTAACATTTTTACAGAATATAATTCAACTTTTGCTGGGAAAATACTAAACATAGGAATACACATGAAAAATATTGTTCATGCTGCAGCAAGATACAAATCAGAGCTGGTGCAAGTACATGTCTCTGCACTTCTACATTAAAATATGAAAAACAACTAACCAGCAATCCAGCAAAATTATTGTCCGCTGGCTTCTGACTAATGAGGATATGCGTTATCACTTAATAATACCCACATATGTAGTGTTTCTTCATCACAACTCATAAGCAACAGTAACAATAAGTGCAGCCACCATATTAAAACGCTAGAACACACACCGGAGCAAATGAAATTTTGAAGATGTTACCTTCCAGATATTTGTATGCAAATCAACTTCATGTTTCCCAGACATGTCAATTGCATCCACACTCAATACTAAACAAACAAGAGCCAGAGAAAGATATATCAAAATCATGAAATTTCCTTCGAAAACAAAGTCACGAAACACTTTGCTCAATAATACCCAAATAAGGACTTGCAAAAAACTACTTATGAGTGAACCACTGAACTTAATATCTGACCTTCACATGGCAAAGAAGGAAATGACATATTTATATGGATTGGCAGAGTTTCTCCTCGTTTCAGATCTACAGACATCTGCAGACAGTATCAACGGGTGAAGGATTCATGATATATCAAATGAATGCACCAGAATCTCATAAGTGACAATTACAGATTATTACAACAATCAGAAGACACCTGGATTGTTCAGCAATGTAATTGATTGATAATTTATGTTTTGTATCCAAAGACAAATTTGTCCTCACAAGAATGCCTTGGTCAGATTAGTGCTTTGATACTTGAACTCAAACCCCATAAGCCAGCTAGAATTGTCTTCAGAAGAAATGACATTATTTACTTTGTCAAGTTGGTTTACATTTTTCTAAATAAACTAAAACAGGATAAACTCCTAATAGTATTTTCTACAGGCATATTCACAGTGCCAAGAAAAAAAATTAAGGGTTCTTTGAGGGGAGAGCAAAATGGCCTATGCGAATATTACAGAAAAATCTGATAGAAGTCAACCATGTAAACAGAAGCTGTGACCAACCATACCTGGTGCACGGTGTAGGTGGTAAGATAAAACTGCAGCTCATGCACGAATAGTGTAAACATTATAATTAGCCCAAGAATTGTCACTGCCAAGATATCAATGGTGGCACAAGTTAGAGATAAATATCCAAAACATACCCCGCTTGTAACAATCACAAAAGAATAGGGTCCCATAGTCCACCATACCAATAGCGCCAGAGTAAGTCTTCTTCAACAAGTGCTCCTCGGCGTGCGGAAACGCATTGAGGCTCTTCAATGACGGTATCCTCGCCATCTTTCAGCTGCCATGGAACAGACTAACCTCGTCAAGACTACAAATTAACCAGAACTTGTGCGAATTCTAACAAAACTTCTGCAACCAGGGGAGATCCAGTATAGGACATGGGTGTACATCCAGTTTTTTCGTAAAAAGAAAGAATTTTGTGGCTATAATACATATGCATGCAATTGCGCCAGATCCGTATATGAGTAGCCTACGTTAGGGTTTGGGATGCTTGGTTTCGCACCGCGGTAAGGGAAGGCAAGGGAAACGAAGAGAGGGGAAGGGCGTACCTGGAGGATGCTCGTCGCCGGGGGAGGGCAAGACGAAGACCGGCTATGACCGGCGATCGGGGCGAGGAAGCCCGCCAGGAAAGAAGGCCGCGAGACGGGCAGGCAAGACGAACAGAGGACGCGGATCCAGTGCCTTCGCTTCTTGACGCTGACGGCACGAGACTCCCACTCCCTTGCTACGAGCCGATGGATGCAAAGGGTACGTCCCTGATGTGCAGGTGGGATTCTCATCGCACGTTTTTCACAAATCCCCCTATTTTGTTTCCTAATTGGGAGAATATTTACGTCCACCGCCCTGACTTGTTCTGCCATTCACTTCAACTCCTCTTCCCCTACCTTCGCAATCAGGCGACTGATAGGCAAGCAGCCATCGGAAAATTCACCAAACTGCAAATCCCTATTGATCGAGCTGTAGATTGACGCAATGGCGGTGCCAAGTGAGAGCTTCTTCTTGTCTCCATCTCTGCCCCGGTTGACAGAATGCTGGAGCTTCTGCAATGTGGCGACGGTAGGTGATCTCTAGGAGCAGCTCGCACGGTTGTACTTAAGTCGCGACGTGACGGTGACACGACAAGCGGCTCCAGCTACAGCCTCCTATGCCTGTGCCATCCCTCCAAGACTAGCCATAGCCTACAGTGCCCCACTGCTAGGAGTTCGACAAAATGCCAAGCTCCCTAGCGTATAGCAACTTCAATTTATGAATGTACCTGTCCTTTTTTTTCTACTACTGCTCTGTAAATGACGTCACTTTGCAAAAAGTTTTCACCTAAAGAACCGTGTCAGTTCATTTCTTCTATTTATGCACGCGACCCAGTGCAAAAAATTCACCAGTTTTCATCGCTTTCCACTCATTTAAACGCCCCTAAGAGATGGAATTTTACGGCTTGCTGATGGGTATATGCTAAAAGAAAAAAAGAACAGTTTCTAATGTAAATTAATTAATTTTGAGATTTCCTTGTGCCAGTCTGCCAGACCAAGATATGAGCATGATTGGCTTCCTCTGTGGCCATTTATTTTGTGGTAGCATATTTCATCTAATTACACTACCCACTTATCTATTATAATGCATAAGTAGTGCAAACCAGGGGCGGAGCTGCCTTCGGCCATCGGGGTCCGGCGAACCCCGCGAAATTTGTAAACTTCCATTGAAAATATTGTTCCTCTTATGCATGACCCCCGTTGTCCCAATGAAGCCGATCCCGGTGGCATGATCTTCTGGCTTCGCCCCTGGTGTAAACAGTCATGACTTCCACCGGGCGTGCCAAAAGTATGTTGACGCAAAAATCGGGCGGTGACAGATGCGTTAACACACGAACGAAGGCGTGACCTTGAAATCCAGGGCGTGCAAGTCAATCTGACCTGTTGATTGACAAGGATAAAATCGGACGTTACGAAACAGCTGAAGAGTCAATGTGTTGCATGACCCCGTTGTCCCAATGAAGCCGATCCCGGTGGCATGATCTTCTGGCTTCGCCCCTGGTGTAAACAGTCATGACGGTAAATAATAACTTTCCATTTTGCTTATATTGCTTTAGGGATTAATTATGGTTTTGATCCATAACTTCTTTTGAGACACCACAAACACATTGGCTTTTTAAGTATAACAGCAGATATTCTCATTCTGGTATATAAAATTGGATAGTGCTTATTCTAAATAACAAATCCAAACTAGAGATACACATCGAGTCTCCAAGACCTCAACTGCTTCGTAATAAAAAAACAAATATATAATAATATGATATTAAAATACAGGTAGTCAATTTCACTTTTTTATGCTATTTTTTAATTTCATTTGAATACATTGTGATCAGGGTAACACTACATACTCATTTCTAAATCCTAATTTGCAGATCAATAACACATTGTCACCTTACCTGACCACTGTCACAAATGAAATAGCAATGGTGCCACCTTATTTGCTTACTAAGAATAATAAAAACAATGCTATTTACCCTCGAATTTAATATCTAGTGATTATCCAGCAATACATTCCGTATTAGATTGACTTGCTAATAACTCATAACTTCATATTTATGTTGTTATCAAATTTGTAGAGATCATCAATATATCTGTGCACCCCCTAAAAAAAGTGTACACCTATTTTCTGCTCTAACAAGACCCACATCCCTGGGCTACAATAGAGAATAGACACCATGGCCCATGCTCGATTTGCTGATCCTCGACCGTGGCACGGCAGTTTTTTTTGGCTCTGCTCCTTGGAGGGACGGAGAGTCAATGCCCATGGAGCTTGATTTGCTGAGCCTCAACCATGACAATAGCGGTTTCTTGGCTCTGCTCGTGGAAGGGGCGGAGGGACGGAGCGAAAGATGAAGTGAAAGAATTGATTGTTTCTACTGTTTAATTACTCTTGTAAATGCCATAAAAGTAATCTGAAAAAGTGCAAGAGCAACAATAAGACCACTCTGTACGAAAAACAGGGAAGCAAAATGAAAAAAAAAAAGATCAAGAACAATTAAGGTATATATCTATCACACACCACATATACCTGTTTTTTGTCTGGTGTGCTAATATTTAATAAGAGTCAATGTCTGGAATAGAAATTTTACCAATTATCTAAGCTCCTTCTTCATATCTATACAATATTTACAAAGTATTGTTAAGCAGGTAAGACCGATAAGCTAAATTGTGTTAAGCCTCCAGGGTATGTGATTTTATCTTTATTTTTAGGTGCAAAACCAACCGATACTAATTTAGCAAATTTAGTACTGGGTGGATGACCCGGTACTATGGTCTTGCATTTAGTACCGTTCTAGAGATACCGGTTACAAAACCGGAAGATTTTGACCCGATACTTAAGGTCATCCGTCTAGTAGTGAAAGCACGTGTTGTTGGCAAGGTTACGTGTACATGTGTTTCTTCACATCTCAACCGTTTGGTGCACACACATGAATATCAAAACATCTGATCCAGCGGCCTTTGATGTTTATGATTTTTGGACTTGCATGTTATGACCGATTCTCTCGTGTAAGTCCAATTCTGTTCTAAAACCAACACTACAGGTCTTGCAGACCTAGAAAAGGAGAGGATGTTGCAAATGTGCATTTTGGTTATGATTAAGGCTTGATATGAGAAATAGTTTTGTTACACTTACGTACAGAACAAGACATCACAGTACGGATTGGACTGGAAGGTTACAAGAATGATGAGTAGTGAACGCGAACAAGTCGTTTGTTTCTGTTGTTTATCCTGCATTTTTCTTCTTTTTTATGAAATATAAAGGGTTTTCTGCCTACCTGAACCCTAGCTGACGCGCGCTGACCGTTTGAGTTGGTCTACGGTGCGATGGAGTGGAGAAATCAGCAAGCCAAGCATGGCCGGGCTTCAGGCAGGTAGCCCATCGGTTGGTAAATAACTTGCTGGTGGCCTACGAAGTTTCAGGTGAAACGTGTGGAGCATGGTCACCTCAGAGTTTCATAACCCAACAGCGCCCGGGGATTCGCCTTTCCAGCCTCCAGCACAATCCAGCAACACACAATCCTGACCCGTCGAAAAATCGCTAGCACACGCGCACAAACCCGTCGACGCTTTAGCGTTTAGTCAGTGAGTCACCGTCGGTCTTCCTTGTCGTTGCACACTTGGGTGCCAGAATTAGGCGGCCGGAGTCAACTCAACTCTGGATCCATTCGCTGCACAAGCGCCTGACACTCTGACAGAGAGTGGTGTTAATCCCCCCCTAAACTTGCCCAGGTAGCACAAATCACGTGCTGAACCCAAAGAAAGCCTAACCAGACACCAGGTTTTAGGCGGGGTTTCACACCTGTCTGCCGTCTCGCTTAGGTCTGCGGATGCCGCTGTCGCCGCGTTGTGACACCCACGAGCCCACGGTTCGCGACTACACACCCTTTTTTTTTTGGTTGGCAATCGAAGCGAGTACATGCTCGCTTTCGTAAGATTGTGCTGGTCACTGATCACCTCTACGGCTCTACCCACGGAGTGACCGGTAGAGTAAGGCCGGGCGCCCGGGCCTCACACTCAGACGCGCGCGCGCGAGCTTCAGTGTACCACCTGTAAGGCTGTAAAGTGTAAACGGGCAGTGGCAGGAGATGTCGGTATCCCGCGTTTCTGAGATGGGCCACACAACTGGCAGCGTACAGAAAAGGTGCCGCCCCGTCCCGTTTCGGGAGACCCCAGGTCAGGCCCTCGCCGCTTCTGACGGAAACCGGCAGCCATGGCTCGCAGAATCGGAGGCGCGATGGCGGCGTGGAGCGCGCGCCGCGACGCGACGCGGGTGGTTTCGAGAGCGCGCGGAGGCCGAAGCCAAACCATGGCCGTGCCCACCGGTTTCGGCGCCCCTCCCGGGCCGTCTCCCCATAAATCCCGGCCGCGCCAGGCCACATGCCAGCCTTCCCAACTCGGCAACTCAACGGCCGCCTAGCTAGCAGACACAGCACTAGCTACTAGCTCTACCAGCCAAGCCTTACCACCGCAAGGCTACCGTCCTTGGAGCAGTAGTAAAGGACTTGCTACTACTGCCCGGCCGCGTTCCATGGACGTGTACATCTCGGAGGAGTACGTGGCCCAGCGGCGCGCCGAGAGGAGAGCGGCGCGGAACGCCGCGGCGGCGGCGGCGGCGCGCTGCGGCGAGGAGAAGGCGCGCGCGGACGCCGAGCAGAAGCGGTGGGCGGCGGCGGCGTGGGCGAAGGAGAAGCGAACGGTCGACGGCAATGCCAGTGCCAATCCCGGCGGTGGCGCCGCCAGCTGGCTTGTCGGGGAGGATGCCGTTCTCAGCTACTTCTCGGCTTAGGACGAAGCTGTCCTGCTGCATGCGTCGAGCTGCCGAGCTGGGGACAATGCAAAAGGACATGACCTCATTGCCCATGCACGGTTGCATGCACGGATTGATACTTGGTTTAGGATTCGCCGTATTATTTAGTGGCAGCTTTTTTTTTTCTGTAACTAGTGTAAGTGATTCTGTGATTGGTGTTTGATTGCGCAATTGGCTCAGCTAAGCGATCAACACCGACCAGTTTCCCCCCCTCCAGATTGATCTCGCACAGAGGACCACAAAGAACAACTCCAGCCTACTAATTAAATTAAATATCTCTGTTAGACCTCAGTGGGGAATTAGGCAATTTTCTTAGATGGGGAATTTTGTATACAGTAGTACCATTACACATTTGCAGTACTTTTTACTAATTAAGTACTCCCAAGCCACAAAGGTCCATAAAATATGTACACATGTATGGGCTGCCCCCTCGATCTTTGAGGACACATACTTTGTACTAGCTTGGGCCAAGAAGCAAGAAGGGACCCATCTTTTAGGATCTTTACATTATAGAAGATCATTTTGTTATTCTTATTGTTAAACCACAGGAGGGAAATGCATTTTGCAGTATCATTACACATTTACATGCCGCTAAATCAGATCTAAATATTAAGTCTGAACAATTCATGCAAACAATACCGGACAAAATTTGATTGGATTTGGCTCTTACAAGGATATACACCGACTGGAAATTTGGAAGTCTGGAGCAGATGAGGCTGTATCAGTGGCTCAGGGCTTGTGCACTGCTGAATACCCATGAGTGTGCTCACTGTGCATGGGAGCAGTGACATACAGCATAACTGAAGCGCCAAGCAGTACCACAAGAAGAGCTGTGAAGTTCACCAGCAGGGCTTCCGAGCTGTACTTGCCAAGGCCTCCGGCCTGAAGGAAGGTGAGCTTCTCCAGGAACCCCAACTCTGCCGCAAGCAGTGCCAGCATGTAGACGACAAGTCCAAAGCGAACATGCCATGGGAGCATTCTGCGTCTGACTGTTGGCGAAGCACCAGGGAAGAAGAAGGTTGTAATCCCAAGTAGCCACTGAAATATGAAATCAATGCATCAATGTTTCAAGGTCATTCTGAACTTGTTCTTGTGAAAAACATAGCTGTCTGAAAAATAACAATAGCAGCAAAATCAATTACTGCCCTGTACAAAACAAAAGGCGAGCACCGCAATATGAACAAGATCAGGACACTGAATCCTTACAAAGCTAAGCACAAAGGAATAGAAAAGAAAGTTCAATTTATAGATGTTTGGTTCGCACCCTACTTTGCCACTGAAAAGTTAGGGCGGCCATGTATAGTTCAATCTCTTTAACATTACCATTGCACTGTTTGGACTATTTATTCTGACAAATAGCCATGCAAGGATAGCAACTAGTCAGGAAACACTTTTCGGGAATAAAACAGTATGACAATCATACTTGCATTGCTAAACGTGTCAAAAGGGGAACAATATCCTCTACAGATAGTTCACAATGTCAGAGAGAAAGGGGTTCCTGTGCATCACCTGTATACCGTACAGACAGATAGTTCCAAGTCCAATCCACGAATGCAAGCTGTAGAGATTAGCGATCCCACTTTCATTGTGGAACTTGAAGGCAGCATATATGCCAACAGAACCCAGGAAGAGTGCAACAGCATGAAGAAGCATGTGAATCATCTTATTTGTATCATGACTCCATGGCAGTATTTTGTAGCTCATTATGGCTGCAGTCAAATCACAACAGCTTGGTAAAAAAAATGTTCAATACTTCCATACGATGGACAGATCATCAAGGAAGAAAAGAAAAAGGGACTTGTATTATACCTTCACTCCCTAGGATGATGAATCCTATCAGCATAAGCACAGGATGCACCTGCGCAGACATGGCTTATTGCATTAGGACATTTTAAGTACAACCTTCTCCTTCATTAAGGAAAAAAAAAGAGTAAACATGACGCCATACACGCCTAAGGATCATTTTTGTTGAAATAAAAACAAGGGATTCCTCTGTGAATGAAAGATTTTATGGTTTCTTGGTTTCCCATTGATGAAATGAAATATGATCCGGGCTCTTTCTTGAGGTAACTGCTTGGGAGTAATTTGGGGTGTCAGGAATAAAATGGCAACATAAAATAAATCCTTACATGCCAAGACAGACATTCTGTTAAAAAAAGAAATCATTTTATGCAGAAATGGAGTATTCTGTGAGCAAGCATAAATCATGATGAACTGGGGCTAGACAGGATGATGAGAAAGGTGAAATGGGGAAGGAAATAAAATTCAGACAATACTTCCTTTTAACTGCCAGTGAACTCTTGTGATCATAGATGTGCTTTACTGAGGAGGTTATATTTTCTTTGTGTAAGCCAATGCTTCACTGCAAGCTGGTGCCTCCAGCAGTTTGGTTGTAAAACAAACCATACACTTTCGATAAAACAAGGTAACAAACTTTGGTTTAAAAAAAAGACAAATAGGGAACTTTATATTCTTGAATAGGAATCCTATTTGATATATGTTTATACACCCTCAATAAGTCCACCAAATATTTTGTATAGCATAAAGTTGTAACTCTGATGGGATTAAGCTCCAAAGTTTCTCTGATCACAAATCTAAAATGACTGAAGATGTACCCTAATACTTCTCAGTTCAAGAATGTATGATTGAATAAGAACAAGAAATAAATTGTCAACCTATCACATTCATGTTGAAGAGGAGCTCTCCAAAGAAATAGGGATATATACAGACCGCTAAACCTAACAAATTCATATGGTAGACTGAGGAATGAATTCAAATTAATTAAATTACATATATACACATCACTACTCTTTACCATGTAAGCAAATTCAAACAGGTCAAACTAAATATGGTAGGATGACAAGCAAACAAGATTCAGCATTTCACTTGGATTGCACAATTGAATATGCCATCCTGGTGTGCGGCCGCTAGCAAATTGGTTAAAACATAACATCTAGATTCGAAAAAACAGAAACCTGTTTGAGCACACTACAAGTCTACAACGCTAGATTGCCATAGCAAAGAATTGATTGCTGGTACAGCACAGCACGTCAGCAGCATTGCAAGTTGCAGCCAAAGCAGCGACGAAGGCCGCCATGAACCGGTTGGTTAGTGAACCAAAGCAATGAACAGTTGACCACAGCAGATCCCCGTTCGCCAGCGGTGCAGAAGCGCCAAAACCCGAGAGAAAATGGATGGATGAAATGTGATCACGGCAATCAAATTCAAACCTAACCAAGGACCGGGAGGATCTACCGGAATGGAATCGAATGCTACATACATCCATGGAAATGGCATAGAAGAGTCTTACGTTGAAGATGAGGCCCTTGTTGGTGGGGGAGCCGAGGGAGAGGCCACCGCGGAAATGGACGCACCACAGAAGCACGAGCACCGCCGCCGAGGCTGCAAGCGCGCGCGCCACCTTCGCGGCCGCCGGCACGGCCATCTCCTCCTCCGACCTCCGCGGCTGTGGAGGGGAACCGGAATTCGGAAATCTCCCGGCGACCGGCCGTCCCCCCAACGTCATCAGTCAACACTTCTTTTTTTTGAGACGATCAGTCAACACCTACCTGCCCAGCCCAGCAGCAGCAGCAAAGGCCCAGAGAAAACGGTTAGCCCAGCCCACACCACTATCCTGGAACAAGTTCAACTTGGCCCATTTAGCCCGTCAGGGCCCATCATCTGACCCCTGACGGCCTGACCCTGCTGAGCCTTCTTCCGTCCCGTTCCGTTTACGCCTCTCGCCCCGACACCGCACCGCACCGCACCGCACCACGCCGCGGCCGCGCCTGCTCGTGCTCGACTTGCCCCGAGGCCCCGACACGAGACACGATCCTCCCCAGAGTACTCTCCTCCCCAACCCTCTCTCGCGCACTCCGAGTTCAGAGAAGCTCCCACTCCGGAGAGCGGCGAGAGAGTTCAAGGTTTCAAGCCCCCCGATCACATCTAGCCGGCGGCGAGGTACGCCCGCGCTCTCCCCGTTCGTCCCCGTGGGTTTCTGGCATTTCCCAGTGCGCTTTTGGGTCTCTGGGGTTGCTGCGCTGCCGCTTCCGCTCGGAGGCTGCCCCAATCTGTTCGTTTCCCGACGGGATTCCTCTTCGGTCTCGTGTTCGCCGTGCTTGCCTCTTGTTCTGGGTCGTTGGGGACTTCGGGTGGCAGCGGCAAGCGGGCTCCGGCGCCGCAGCGGCTGTGCGCGGCAGGACGAGATGTCGAGGGGAGAGGGGCTTTAGCGGGCTTGGCGGGTGGTAGAGTCAGAGGAGGCCGAGATGGGCTTCGATGCGACAGTGCCACTAGGGTTTAGGGGCTCAGGGAGAGGAGAGACTGGGTGCGGGTGTGGCTGCTGTAAGAGGGCTGCAGAGAGGACTGGGGTTTAGGGGGGCGAAGTAAGTTATACGTGCTGAATTGTAACCCGCCTATCGTTCTATGGAATCTCTGTATTTTGTGCTTGTTGACGTGCTGTACATTTGTCAGTAGAATCCTGCATTTTTGCATAAATGGTGAAATTAATTTGATCTGATGCTTCTCAATTTGTTTGAGGAAAGAAAAATCTTATCAACCTTGAGCATTAATTGTTTGCTAGACTACAGGTGAGCTGAGAGCGATAAAGTTATGCAGTTGATTTAGTTACTTATTTTTATATCAGATCGTTAGGCAGGCTTTCTAAACTGTGAATTTCAATTGCAGTTGTTAATTATGGGTGTGTGACTTGGGAGGGAACACAATTGGCTGGAGACGAAGCTTATGCTAGTCTTATTTCACTAGGAACCGCTCTGTTTAATGCTTCCTTTGCGCTGAGAACTGTCTATTCTAATGTGGAGTTTGCTGTGGATGGGATTAAGGGTTCCTTTATTGAGTTGAACTATTCCTGTTTTACACTTTACTAGCCATATGCATGGCTCACGCTGCTTTCCTTGTTGGAACCTTTTTATGCCAGGAGAATGCCTCGCAAGGTTGTATCTGGACCCGATTATGATGATGATTACGATGACTATGATGAATATGATGATGACTATGTTGAGTATGATGACACTGAATATGACAATGATCAGCATCCTGTTAAGACAGTGAAAGGTATACTTCCGAATCTTCTGGCTTTATCCATATAACATCTAATGAGGCAGAAATGTTTACTAGAGTGTCAGATTCTAGCAATCAGAAATAGTGCATGGTTAATGTAAGCCGTCACAGTAGCAGTTTTATTGCTCAAAACAAATGGTTATTAAGCTTATATTGTTTATTCCCTCAGCTTGCATTAACTTCTAGTGCCTATTTTGCGCACCAGCTGCTGATAAATTCAATTAATTGTCGTGGGTTGTATGTACCTGTGTCCAGTTGCACTGTAGCTATAT
Organism: Urochloa ruziziensis; assembly: GCA_015476505.1. NCBI lineage: Eukaryota > Viridiplantae > Streptophyta > Magnoliopsida > Poales > Poaceae > Urochloa > Urochloa ruziziensis. The sequence continues at coordinate 47,822,610 of CM027118.1, forward strand.
GTGAGGCAGTGACTTATTGCATGCCAAATCTCCATCCTCTTATCCAGAGCTATGGAGGTGTTGTGTTACATATTCATGCTTGAAGATGCCCTGCATATGTGCATTTTTTTATTGGAGGCCAAATTTTATCCATCCAGTCAGGCAGTCAAAACTTACTCAAAAACCTTGTGCAGTAAGAGAATGTCTCAGATTTGTTGGGGGCTTAGTAGGTTACCAGTCGACTAGTAGGTTTTACTGATTGTTTGTTGGATTGTGGCGCTGATGCATAGTATTGGTTTTAACATTCTATAAGCTAGTGAAATGATTTTTTGAGGTAATCCAGTTATTTGATTTTAGCGGTACCATTTTGGGTCTGCAAATTTTATGCTTTAAATGCTTTGGGATTTGTGTCCTTATTGCATGGTTTAGGGTGAAGGAGTTTCTCTGATACAACCCAATTGACTGTAATATGACCCTTTGATCTCTGTTCTTTTTTTTTCTAATATATTGCATAGAATCATCGAAGAAGCCTGCAAGTATGGTACCCGTGCATTGGGCGTGTTCCATGTGCACGTTCAATAATCATGAAAGCATGACGTACTGTGAGATGTGTGGGGTTTTCCGTGATACCTTTGTCAAATCTGCCAAGGATGGTTCATTAAAAGGTATCTAGGATCGCACATGCTTCAAATATTCTGATTCTGTTTATAAGTATACACCTATACAAAGACTCGTCATGTTTCCTTATATGTTATCATTGTTCTATCAGATGCGGTCAGCGCAGTATCAAGTGAGCCTAGGGCATCTGCTATGCCAAAAGCTGATTCTGCCAAGACGCCAATGAAGACTCGTGCTGTAGATTCTGATGGTGATTCTGCAAGAAAGCATGCAAACATGTCATGTGATAAAGGTATTATCGGTGCACATTGCATCATTTGTATAGGTTGTTAATTTGTCTAACCAAGAATTCGGCTGGCATGTAGCATCAAGTTGGCTGCTTCTTCCTAATTACCCAAATAAACATGAAAAAAGAGAAATGGGAAGGAAATAATTCACATCATAACCATGCACGCTTCCTTCTTGTATGGGCTGAAAACAGGATCTCAATTTTTTTTCCTATGCACCATTGTTCCATGTTCCCCTGGCTTTGTGGACTTTCTAATTCCGTGCAGTCTAGTTGAAGAACTTCAATTCTTTGGATTGCGCATAAATATCTTTGGATGCTAACATTTTCTATGCACACTAAAAGAAGTGATTTGCTTGTTTGATGGCTTCACAATCTATATCTTGTTTGCCACGTTTTCTGAATTATAGTTGTTCTTGTGTTAAGATTGAAGAGCTGGATATTCCTCGCGAAAGAAAAAGTGCTGGGTATTCAATTGGCAAAACTGCTCTGTCCTTTGATATAAAAACGAAGGTTGTTAGGTTTTGTTTTATTTCCTAATTTAGTTCTTTGTGCATCTCAACAGCCAATTCCACACAGTTACCATCTTCTGGTAGCTCATTAGGTGCTGAAAAAAAGAAGAAAACTCCTGTACTTTCTGAAGAAATACCTGTGGAGAGGACAGCTCTATTGGTCCCTGATCATTTTCAGCTGAAGGGTGACCATAGTGGCGGGGCTAGCAGTTCTTCACAGAATGATTATGTGACCCAGAAACTCTCTTCTGACATAAGCCAGCTAAATGTAGACAAGACCGATGTGAATGTTACAAAACCTTGTTTGCCTGAAGAGTACAAGCCTGAGAAGTGGATGTTAGCTGATCAGGAGTCAGGGGTGCTGAGCCAACTAAACCTTGCAATAGTAGGTCATCACTCATGTCCTGTTTTAAATACAGTATCTATTATTTTACATCGTTGTTCTTCTAAGTATCCTTTGTCTAAAGGGAAGTAACTTTGAACAATGTGGGTAGGTGGGTCATGTCGATTCTGGCAAGTCGACACTATCTGGGAGATTACTGCATCTATTAGGAAGGATATCAAGAAAAGATATGCACAAGAATGAGAAGGAGTCGAAAGAGAAGGTATGTCAATCCTCTCTTACATATCAGCTGCTCTATTTCTTCATGTGCAAATCTAACTGTTTGTGTTTTATAATTCGATTTTTAGGGGAAGGGATCATTTGCTTTTGCATGGGCAATGGATGAGAGCAGCGAAGAAAGGGAACGAGGTGTGACAATGACTGTGGGTGTGGCTTATCTGGAGACGAAGAAATATCGTGTGGTCTTGCTTGACTCACCTGGCCACAAAGATTTTGTTCCAAATATGATATCTGGTGCAACACAAGCTGATGCAGCTATTCTTGTGGTTGATGCTTCAACTGGTTCTTTTGAAGCCGGCATGGATGGTGAAGGAGGAAAAGGTGTTGGTCAGACCAAAGAGCATGCTCAGCTTATTAGAAGCTTTGGCGTTGAGCAGCTTGTTGTGGCAGTCAACAAGATGGATGCTGTTGCATACTCAAAAGAAAGATTTGAGTTCATCAAACTACAACTTGGTAGTTTTCTGCGGTCATGCAACTTCAAAGACTCAGCTATTGCCTGGATTCCCCTTAGTGCTGTAGAAAATCAAAATTTGATCAAACCTCCTTCAGATGCTCGTTTGACCTCCTGGTAAGTTTTGTTTCAGGTGAATTTTTTTCTCGTGTAAAACATTATGTAATGACGAGTCTTCTTTCAATGGTGAGGAGATTATGGAGCTAATGACCTCTTTTAGAAGCTGTCTGAAATTTATGTTGTGAAGTTTATATTTCTGTTTGTGTAGAAGACACTCTCCGAACCTACTCTCATAATGGATCTTAAATCTATATCATCTCATGGATTGACTATTTTAGGGTACCAACAATTCCTTTGGAGCATAATTCATTTCTTTTGCTCATATTTCTAATACTGCCATAGTCCAATGTTGCCTGGAATGTCTTCGATGACCACTGCTGTACATATCAATGTTAGATCTCTTGCATGAAAACGAGCTTAGGAGATTAGTACTTCCTGATTACTGCCTCTGATCGGTGTGCTTTGACCTTTGAACATCGACACAACCTCCAAAATGCAACTGTTGGTTGGAAGTAGTTGTGTGCTTTCATAATATTTTTACATGTAATAGTTGGAAATCGCCTCTCTTAAGTGTTTATCACTAACACTAACACACACAAAAGCACAAAATAACACAAGTAGTCTTGGTCAAAGCGGCCGCATTAGCTCATTTTTTCTCACATATATATAGCTGATACAGGGCTGCACACCTGCCCTTATATTCTCCTAATTAGTGCAGTCAATACCCATATGATTTGCGTATTATTCTCTTTAACTACAAGCTGAGGTAGCACTGGTAGCAATGAATCTAGACACTAGCTTAACCAGGATACAAATATCTAGTAACAAGATTAATGCTAACAGTGATTAGGAACAGCTGAAAGTGTATTTTGGAGGTGTCTTGTAAATTACAAGCAAAATAGATTGGAGCTATTAATTTACTTATCCATTTTGAGCAAATGGTCGCAAAATGCTATGCTGCTATGGAATTTTCTTGTAAATGCCATCTGGTTAATTACTTAAAATTGTTTTGGAGAACAGCTTTCCACAACTCTTAGAATGATATGCTATGCCTGTAGTTAAGTGTTTAATGTCAGGCAGTTCTTTTGTGTTTTGAAATTGGTTTCTAGTCTTAGAGTAGCTTATTTTGGATAATTAAATGCATATCTTCATAGGACCTATTCTGGTCAAATGTAATAGTTTGGATTTGAACATGCATGGGAAGAACAAAGGGGGGTAAACTATCTATCTGAACCAAAGTACATTGTCTTCATGATTTTAAATCTTTTTGAACCCTTTTAGGTATCAAGGGTTCTGTCTCTTGGATGCTATAGATTCCCTGCAGCTTCCTTCTCGGGATGTTACAAAGCCCCTCATTCTTCCAATCTGTGATGTTATCAAGTCTCAATCAACAGGGCAGTTGGCAGCTTTTGGAAAATTGGAAACTGGGGCTATTCAAAATGGTTCGAAGGTATATTTCCTTTAAAAACTTATTTGCCCTGCAGAAGCTGTAAATAAGCCTCTACTGCATTGTGAATTTGGGACCAGTGGATAGAATTGTAGTCTATTGAGACCATGATTTTGGCTGTTTGATGCCCTCCTTTATCTTCCAGTAACAAGATACTAGAATGTAGCTGCAGCAAAGTTGATTAATCCTTTGATTGTTTAGTTGAATGTCTTATGTTTTTCTATCTCCTGACACCTTGTGTGTTATTTCCTGTTGCAGGTGTTAGTTTTACCTTGCGGGCTAGAAGCGACAGTGAAATCCATTGAACGGGACACTAATCCATGCAGCATAGCAAGAGCTGGTGACAATGTGGCGGTTAATTTACAAGGTATTGATGGGAATCAACTAATACCTGGTGGGGTTCTTTGCCACCCTGGTTTCCCTGTGGCTGTAGCTAACCACTTGGAGCTTAAGATTCTAGTACTGGACATCACCATTCCAATTCTTGTTGGTTCTCAGGTAAAAGAAATTAACCAAAAGCCTACTTGATTAGCTTTTTGCTGGGTAATAACCATAACAGTGTTATGGACCTAGGTGGAGTTTCACATACATCATGTCAAGGAGGCCGCAAGAGTAACAAAAATCATTGCATTGCTTGACAAGACTGGGAAACCAAGTAAATCAGTGCCTCGGTTTCTTAAATCAAAACAGAACGCTGTTGTACAGGTAATCGATGAACAACGAGTGTAGATCTTTGTGTGCACCTTTCTTGTGAAATTTCATATCCTAGGATAATGTAGTGTGTGGAATTTGTGCATCACAGTACAATTCAAAACTCATGTTCTTCAAAATTCTTGTGGCAGGTTATGCTCGATGGGGCGGTCTGTGTTCAGGAATTCTCTAAGAACCGAGCACTTGGAAGGGCATACTTGAGGTCGTCTGGTCGCACGATCGCTGTTGGCGTGGTTAACCGGGTAATTGGCCAAGATGAGAACTAGAAGACCTACTCTTCTGAAACCTGAACCGTACCATAGTCTTTCCTGGGGATACTTTGTAAAGACCCTATCAGAATCCTGGTGCTGGCAAATTTTGTTTTCCACTTTCTTTATCGGCATTATCAGCATCCAATGTATTGAGATATGACTGTAAGGTGGTCACAGATGAGCCTTTTGTACCGACCCTCGTCGTATTGCAGAAGTGCCAGGAAATTCCCTAAAAACACCGAATTCATGTCTATTGAACTGGCAGATAGATACTAGTTCTAACTACCAGCCAGTGATCACTGAGGCAATGCATCATGGTGGTGCGCATAATGTCGATCTGCGTCTGCAATTATCTGGGGGCATGGCACGGCGCGACGACGAGATCCTTGGGGGTGACTTGATCAATCTCAAATCAAACCCAATATTTCTCTAGAGATCTGAGTCAACCAACAAACAACACGAGTCATCAAAAACAACAAACAAGAACAAAAACAACGCAAGGACGACGAAATAGACCCAGCAAACGATCTATATGGGCCTTTTCTTGATATAAAAAGTTTAATTGGGCTGTATATACTAAAATGGGCCAAAATGGTTACTAATTTTCGTATCTCCCAAGTCTCCCAAATGTCGCGATTTCCGTCACTGTCCACTACAGAGAAACATCATATTCTCCTTCCTCCCTGTACATTCATAAACACCTGCCGTAAACACAATCCGCAGGGACACCACGCATAAGTGACACACGAAAGTCGTGCATAATGATGCACTGCTATGGACGTGCTAAAGGCCAAATCCCTTGATCATCATCTCGCCATCGCCACGACGAAACCTTCTCTTCGTGTCCTCTCCCCAGTCCCCAGCTCTTGTTTCCGTTCGTCCTCAGTATCTGACGAGAGCCAAACGACACAGACGCGTACTCGAGACCATGCCCAGACTTGCCCGCGACGCCGCACCTAACCGACCTTCAATGCAGAGGCCCGCCCGGTCTTGATCAATCCAACGATCGGTCTATCGAGCTCCGACACTGTCCTTCACGGAAATATGGCCAAAAGAGCCCAAAGTGTTCGTTTTCAGAGAAACGTCAGCGTAATCGCCACCTTGCAATGAGCATCTCGTCCTACTTCTTTTGGAAACGTTGCAACCGCAACGGCTTACGGCTCCCAAGAATGAGGAATCCATGCTATTTCCAGCGAGCGCCTGTGATACCTTCTAAGTTCAGTCTCCTGCACTACCGGCTCATCACTGCACAATTCTAATTTCCTCTCTTTAACATGGAGTACCATCTACAGCTAGATGCCTTTTCCTTTTTCTTGAGCAACTGTTCTAGCAGGCAGCGCGCTTCTTGAGAGACAGTACTGTTCATGCTTCATAGACAGTTTTCCTTTTTCCTTGCAGTTAAAGCAATGCAAACCAACTTATCGAGGACCGATTTCCTGTTGTTAGTACTTAAACTTCAATCAGCTAGCTACCCTCCTTGCACTCCAATTTTAACCTTTTGAGCCAGGCCGAAGCCCATGTACCAGTGCAGAACATTTTCTGTTGGGCATGTACACTCGCTCAAGGTCCAACCACCACGCACCTTTACACCTCTATGTTTCAGAATTCAGACAGAGGGGAAGTTTCGTCCTGCAGTTTTTAACCGGTCCCTCTGCTGCAGGCTGCAATGTTTTGTTCTCCGACAAGCTGGGGTCGCTGTGAGCTGAAAACCACCACGACGAGCAAGTGGCACACATGTCGTCTGCGCAAAGCAGGCAGAGATATTCTCGTTGCTCAACCTCTCCTCTCTCTTTTTCCTGCTCTGCTTGGAGCCATGCAAAACTCCAACCGCAAGCTTCCTACTACGCATGACAGCGCGCGTGAGCGGTTTCGTACATTGAAGGCAAGCTAAGCAGGCTCAGCCGGTAGCTCATGCTTCCAGCCATCTTAGGTTTAGGTTTAGCCAACCGCGATACCAACGTCCTACTGAGAAACGGCAACGTTGGCAGAAAGCATATGCATGACACTTTCCAGCGAGAGGAAATCAATTAAGACGCAGGATTAACGAGCGTAACAAAGCTGCGTCGGTCTCCATTTGGGACGATCGGTTGATCGGTGACGAAAGCAACAGTAACATGCCACCTTCTGAGCGAGCTCTGTCCGAGGCGGAGAGGAAAAAAAAAAAGGAGCAATCGTTGCGGTTCACTTCACTGCCAACTTTTGCCAAAGAACCGTGGGGCGAGGGGCCCCTGCGTGCTTACTCTTTTCCTTGCTTCCTTTTGTTTGCGGTGGCCCTTTTGGTGAAGGAGATGATTACGCGGGCAGCGAAATAAACCGTGTTACCGAAACGGAAAGAGACCTCACCCGCCGCACACCGCGCTGTAAATTCTGCCCCCGGCCGCCGGATCTGAGGAGTCTCGCCTGCATTTCTGTTTCCGAGGAACTCAGTGTTGTCCCGGCGCCGCGGCGTCGCATGTCCGATCACTGTCTCCCATCGCGCATCGGACCTGCGCCGCCGGAAAAAGGAAAAGAAACGAGCGAGTCCGGCGATCGAGCGCCGATGATGATCCCCCGAGCTGACCGCTGCACTGGCACGCCGCGCCGGCGCAGGGCCCATGATCCCAGCTGCGAGATCGCACTGGGTACTACGGCGCGCGTAGGCGTGAGCGAATCATATGGTCGCGTGCGCTGGCCCCGACGATGTGTGCGATCGGATCGGCGAGCGCTGCCCGCACTGATGAGCAGGCGTGGCGTCCGTGCCCCGTCCGTCGTGGCAGGCAGCAGCGCCACACGGCGACGGCGTCAGCTGGCACGCGCCGTAGGCCGTAGCGCAAGTGCGCGCGCGTGCGCCCGGCCTCATCGAGCCGGAGACAAGAGGAGGGGAGGGGGACGACCGGACGAGAGGGCAGGAGCGAGGCATCATGGCGGCGGCGCACGTCCGACCGGGAAGGGATGGAAAGGACACGATCGATCGCAGTCGCAGTGTCGCACCACGAGGAGTCGAGCGAGGACAATGCACGGAGAAGGGAAAAAACGCTGGAGGCGTAATTAGCCTCGAGCCTGGACTAGTACACTACTAATGTTTTCCCCTTTTCGCGCATGATGACTGGATTATAGTGTGGGGGGTGGGACGGTAGGTAGTACACGTTGCTCTTTTTCTTCGTTTCGGGCGATCAGTCGTCCGTTCGTTCGGGAGCAAAAACAGATGGGATCACGATCACCTGGCTGCACGCACGGCTGCGCGCTACGGGTTCAGCGCGTGCCGGGGCCCGGGGGGGCGTCGGAGGTGTGCGACCGAGGGCAACGGACATCGGCCAGCGTGCCTGCGGACGCTGCAGGACGGCCGCGTGGCGTCGTGGGCTCGCCGCAGACCGCTGGTGAACGTTGGTGCGCTGGCAATGCGAATTCGATCCGTTTCGTGCAGAGGCGGAGAGCTATAAATTGGGTGCCAGCTCAGGCACGGCCTTCAATGCTTTGCCTGCCGAGTGCCGACGACGATGTCACCAATGTTTCAGCCCTGTAACGTGGCCACAGCCACAGTGTACTGCGAGTGTACTCACACTCTCACAGCAACCTTGCCTGCAACAATGATGCTACCACTATTTTTTTTTAAAAAAAAGTTACCAGGAGCAATGCTCTGTCATGTAAGGTTGTCCGCACTGAGGTACTGTAAAAGACACGATAAGCTGCATGCAGATGGTTTTACAGTTTTTGGAGCTGCAGCGGCTTACGCTAAGTCGAACGGGACCATCCCGTTCGAGCCTCGACGCGCTATTCCTAGCGTGCTTGCAGGTCGCACGCTATGGCTCCACGTCGGACAAGCGCCCAACCACCCCGCTCCTCCCGCCCGTCCTGGAATCCGCCGCCCCTGCTGCCGTCGTCGAACGCGAGAAAGAGGGGCGCCGCCGCGCGCTACTGCTGCCGCTGCTCCTCCGCCGCAACGGACTCATCCTTCTTCCCTAGCAGCGAGAGGGACTCCCCGGCCGGCGCGCAGCAGCTCGACCTCCGCAGCGGCCGCAGCGGGAGTTGGAGGCCGCCAGCCGGGAAGGCCCGTGCCGCCGCTACCCATCGAGGCCGCGAGGCCCGGCGCCGGCGCGCGAGCGGGTCGAGGCCAGGGCTCCTCCCTCCCCGTGCGCCGCTTCCTCGTCGCCGTCGTGCGCTTGTCGTGGCTCCCCCACCTCGCGTTCGCCTCCTCCAGCACGCGCTCGCCATCGCGCCGGCCAAAATCCGACGAGCTCGTTGCACGAAACTCCAATCCGTCACGCCCAGAACATCTCCACCTCCTACTGCACCTCCACCGCATGTCCGCACCGCGCGTCGGGGAGGAGGAAGCTCGGCCGCCAGCGTCGGGCCTGAGCTCCATGGCCTCGACGACGCCGCGCGCGGATCTTGCCTGCGCGGAGGAGGGCGGCGCGGGGAGGAGGGCGGAGGAGGCGGGGCCGGAGCGGCGCGGCTGGAGGTGGACGAGCTGATGCTGCACTCGCCTTGATTCGAGGCCGCCGAGGAGGAGCAAGGCGAGCGGCGCCGGGAGGGGGAGCGGCGGCGGGGAGGACGAGCGGTGCAGAGAGGATAGAGGAGAGAGAGGGAGCAGGGGAGAGGAGAGAGGGAGAGGTAAAAAAACCTTAGTGGTGGGCCCCGCATGAAAGTTGGTATAGAGTATTGTATGAGATATAAAGAATGACGAGTGCGGAAGACGTTGATTTAAAGGTTGAAATCTTGATGACCAGGACAGAATATTCTCTTTTAAAGGGTATAATAGAGGTCGACCACTACGGACAGCCTAAGAAGGAGAAGCGTGTGAAGTCTTATATAGTCGTTATTACAAAATAACCAAAAGCACTCAAACTCGAAAAAATAAAGCACTTAGGTTAGGATTATTTGTTTGTAATACGAAGTAAGTATATCTCAACAGTAATTTTTTTAAAAAAAAAGTAGTACATTTCAGCAGGGAGCCCTATTTTTTTCGGGACAATTATCAGTTCATCAAAGCATACGCCACGAGCTAACTAACCTTACATTGCAATTAGTGGAACAGTTGCACGTGCAAACGCATTCGTTAGCTATTCTCTATATCCTGTCATAATTCTCACACTCGTATTTTTAAAACAGCTGAAATTATAAGGACTCGATTGTGGTACAGAAGATGAGCTATGCTTGCAACGCTACTACCGAAATGATGCCTTGCGGCAGAATGGCCTGGGATAATCACTGAACATATTAAAAAAAAAAACTCCTGATAAACACACTCTGGCAGCCCCCCATCTGTCTTTGTCTGTCCTCATGCAATTGTACACGCACATTTCCGAATCCAATCTCTGCACCTACCCCCGGCAACGGCAGATCATCGTCAGAATTTGTCAAAGGAGGATTATTGTCGGTGAGCCATCCTTTTCCAAATAACAATCACAAGAACGTGAAACGCAGAGAAAAGAATAAGGAAACCAAAAAATGTGACGAGAGAGCGGGGTTTTTTTCCCGACCGGTGACCCCAAACCGCCGGCCACCGGTAGCGGTTAGCCGGACCGGTTTGACCGGAAACCGGTAGAAACCGGACAAATTTAATAACCAAATTAAATCCGCAGTTCAACCGGTTTTAAACGGTTAGCCGGTCGGTTTGATCGGTAAGCCGGCCGTTTTGAGCGGTTTGACAAATTTTCGAATTTTAATTAAAAATGAAAAATAAAAAAAATTCTAAAAAAATCCTAAAAATAGTTTAAGGTGCGTATTGGTGTCAAAGATTAATACATTTAGTATTTTTTGCGGGCGTTAGAAGTTTAACGTGCTGATTTAGTAGGTTGTTTAAACTTCTAATAACAACAAAAAGATACTAAATGAATTAATATTTGAAAAAATTTGACACCATTACAATCTACTCACCTTAAAGTATTTTTAAGAATTTTTAAAATTTTTCAATTTTAAAATTCAAATTTTAAATTTTAAATTTGGCCGGTTTCCAACCGGCCGGTACCGCTACCGGTCCGGACCGGTTTGACCGGTTACCGCGGTATCCGGACCGGTAGCGGTCGGGAAAAAAAACCCTGCGAGAGAGTACTCCAATCTCAGTGGATACCAAAAAAAAAAAATGGCAGGCCTCACTGGGTGCCGGTTGGAAAAGTGACCGTTGGGCTGGCAGGAGCTACTCCTGCTGTGCCTGCCTCTGCGCTGGAGTACACGCCAGCACCCAACGATGACAGATTCCGAAAAAAAAACCACGCCCACCGCTTTGACTTTACTTCTTTTTCGCCTTTCCTTTGTTCGGCTACGTGAAAGAAAAAAATGTGTCAAGGTGCCCTGAAAAAAAAGTCGCATTCTTTCGTTGTTAGTACGCATCATGGAGTGTCAACCACTGCGATTTTCTAAAGGAAAACAAATGGGACAAGCAAAGCTAGCGAGCACAAAAGTAGAACAGTGCATCAATCTTTCATCCTTGGGAAAGTGAATATAATAGTACACGGATCTTTATTGGGCTCTGCAACATCCCAACAACGGCAAAGCTATGGTCGGTCTATGGAGCAACGATCTTGCGTTGGAGCATGACGGAATAATTTTCTTTTATCTACGTAAGACTAGGCTAAAAAAGTCTATTGATTTTGTCTGATTTTAAACTGTGAGATAAATAATCTGCTGGGCAAGCCAGGGTTGATAAGCCAAGAGAAACGACTTCGAAAAAGTTGTTTATAGAAATTTCGGAAGGAGTTCCAGAAAAAAGAAAGAAATTTGGGCAGGAACTTATTCATGCCCTAGCTAGACAGAACAATTGACTGCCGTACGAGTACAACAACGGTAGGAGCTGGAGATTCCTTGTGGATCAGATTAGACCGCGGGGGGCAGATATCAGCAGGGCCGAGGCACGGCTGTAAATAGTACTAGTAGTAGCTCGATCTCCGACGTGCCGGCTGCTGCCGAGGTGCCTTGATTCTTGATCAAGCAACCCAACGCCGTCGCTAACAAGATCGAGGGCGACGCAGCAACGGACGACCAAAGGCGCAAAGTGGAGGGAGGCACCGAGGCCGGCACGCAGTGCTCGTCGATGTCGTCGATCACATGGCGAAAAGGAGAGGGGCCAAAGGGGGGAAAAAGAGAGAGGAGAGGCTGCGTTCTGCTATGTATCGTCACGTCCCTGCGTCGTCCATGCAGCTGATCACACTCTTGTACCTGCACACGAAAGCACCCTTGCAACAAGCTTGCAGCAACGTAGGTTCTCATCATGTATTCATATGATGCCCAGCCATTGTCGTTGTTCGTTAGGCATAACCTAACCACACTCGAGCACGATGGTTGTGTACCACTGTTGCCTATAGTACTCTAGTAGTATGTGGCAACGCCAAGCACGTTGGTTGGGCAGGGAAAGCAGGGGGCCAACGAACGTTTAACCGACAGAAACCCACTGTCGGTCGAGAGGCACCTGTCATCTGCAGCGGAGGCGGCTCGCAGTCTCAGCTCACTCTGAGTCCATCCACCCGTTGCTGGCACCGCTGTCCTTTAGTTAATTACCTCTAAAAAGCACTGCTCGATCATCTAAAACCTTTTTTTATTAATTAACCGGCAATTATTCACTGCAGCTGGGCCAGCCGCTCAGCCCTACTCAGTACTCAGCTACTCTGCTCCGGACCAGCAGGACCAGCCAGCCAGCCACCGGACGATGCCAGTTGCCACCGCGCGTTCCCTCGCTCTCCGCCGTATCAGCGCCAGTGAGATCGACGCATGCAATGGGATCGCGGCCGCGGGCGGCCGGCGCGGAGTACGTGAGGCGACGGCGGTGGGGTGGGTTATGAGTTGGGTTATTATTGATCTTGGACCAGCGCGCGGGTTGCATGCCATTGCCATTGCCATGCCGTCGCGTCCCCGTCGCCGCACGCTGCCCCAGCGCGCCGTGCGTTCGTGCATACAGCACAGTACAGTTTGCGCGCCCCGCCCCCGCGGCAGGATTGAATGGCCATAACTCCGTTAGCAGTTAGCATGACCTTCTAAAAGTAAAACAGGGGGGGTACGTGTACAATCTATCTCTTGGAGCAGATGTTTGCAGAAAGAAAAAAGTAGAGGATGCCACGGTAATGATGAAGTTCCTCCAGATGACAACTCGATTGGCAGCACGAAGGCCTAAAAGAAGGAGTCTTCAATTCAGGAGAGGGTTTCATCCAGGTTTCAGATAAACCTCACCATCCAACAAGTTTTCACAGAGCTTTTTCTTTCCTTTAAATAAAAAAGAAACCAACTTTTCGCATCGCCCAGAATAGCAACTCCTACTGATGGTTCGAGCTAAAAGCAGACAAGCAAGTACTTAGTACTATGCCCCCACCCAAATTGATTTGCCCTCCAGACGGACGATGATGGCTGAGGTTGGAGGAGATGACCGATCACGGCCGCCGCCCGGGACCAATCGCTCGAGCACGACGCAATTAGTTTTAGCCCGGCCTAAATCAATGCGGACCAACCGGGGCAGCAGGCGCACCAGGCACAGGCAGGCAGGCCGCGTACGAGCCGGGCCACGACCGACCGGGAAATCAACGGCGGCAGGGCAGGGGCAGCGAGGGAAAGGCGAGATGAGAGGACAACTGAACTGAGGCTGCTGCCCCGACCACGACGACGCTCGAACGGCTAGTGAGCGTACAGTACCCGGTAACAGAGGCCAGCCAGAGCGTCATGCACGCATTCGATGCTTCATCGCCTCACCACCCTAAAGGTCGCTGGGCCCACCGCCACCAGTGAGTGAGTGAGTGAGTGAGTGAGTGATGCAAGTATGCAATGCGAGCTGCCCTTTTTCTGTGGACGGAATGGGGAAGCAGATCGTGTACGGTCAGGCAACAGCAGGATGATTCTTTGCTGATTTTGGTCGACGGGCACGGGGGGCTGCTGGATCTTTCTTTCCCCTTTCGCGATTGGCCTGATCCGCTCACGCTAACCTAACCTAGACCGCAGCGCAGCACGAAATGGTTGGGTTACCAAGGCGCGATCAACCGCCGTGACCATGAGTTGATCAACTTTTTCTTTTTTTGGTTCGCAGTGAATTTAATAGTAACTAGTAGTGGTCAAAAGCCAAGCCACCGACGCACGCGTGTAGGCCGTGAGAGTGCTCGACGACGCCGAAACGCATTTGGTCTAAAAAGAAATGAGGGCCCACCAGCAGGTTTATAGTACGATAGAAGAAGAAAGAAAATGGGAGCCGATGATTGAGAGGAAAGATACGCGGATTTTTCGGACGCGCAGAAAGTCTCAAGAGAAGGGATGATGTCGATAGTGGCTCTTCATGAAATAAGGAAAGAGTGCAAAAAAACAGAGCACACTGCAGAGACATGCCAAGCTTCTTCTTGGATGAAATAAAGGACGAACAATTCTTTTAAAAAAAGAATAAAGACGAACAACTACCAGCTTGGTTTCTGAATTCTGATCAGAGTGAGACCACCAACTAATGATTGGAGTTGGAGAGACGTGAGCGTGGCTGCGCGAGCATATGTCGATTGACGAATAAATAAGTACTAGCAAGGCGCGCGAGAAATAATATTCTTGCGGCAAGAACTTCCATGCAATAAATGGCCATCCTTTAGCATCCAAAATGTAATAATAGGACATGGCTTCAGTAAGATAACAATTCCCGGTGCCTGTGCTGGCAAAGTCAACCATTATTCTAAACTTTTGTCACAAGTAAATTCGTACGGGTTGGCTTTTGGTATTCGAAAATGATACAATAAATTTGTTTCATGAAAGTATACGCTTGCTATGCTTTACAGATGCTCGACGAAAAATTCTAGTTCAAACTATATTTTGGAGTGTGATGGAAATCCATTAGAGTGAGAAACGCCAGCTAAATTTGTATGCGATGTTCAGCCGGTGAGGTTCTTGTGCTGTAATGTAACTTACGCCTAGTCGAATCCAAGTCTTTTGAATCGGTGTGGGTGCTCAAATTTTTCTAGATTTATTTCAAGTTTTAACCGTTGTGTTCGTAAGTTTCTGTCTATTTATTATATATTTAGTATGCTTTTGGAAAAAAAACATGCGTTTGAAACAAAAACTATGGGCCGTAGCTTAAACTCTCACCTGTAAACTATTAGTATGCATTTTGCTGAGGCCAGATCACGGATATCGCCAAAACGCCGCTCGTGCTCAATCCCTTCTCCTCGTGAGAAAACCATTATATATATTGGTAGTACGTCGTGGCAGTTCGATCGTTGTAGCTGCTCCCACCACCTTCCCTGTTTTGGATGGATGCGTAGCGTCTGGATACGCTTGTCGGGGGACGACGTCCTGTTGGACGTACGGTGACGGTGTGCCGTGTCCACGGAGAGCAGGCAGATCGATCATGTGGAGTGGAGGCGTATGGATCCGATGCCCCACCCACGGCGCGTGCCAGCCAAGTTGTAACCGCAGAGAAAGAAGGGGCATGCACGTCCACATGCGCGAAGCCCCCCTGACACCACGACCCGCTGCCGCTGCCTCGTGGGGGCCGCGTGCTTCGCCGAGCAAAGGTCTCCCTCCCGAGACCGGGACAACATCCTCGACGTCAGATGATGCTGCGTAGGGGTACCGGCCATGGACAAAAGGCTACTAGCCTCACCTGAAAACGCCCTCTTCTACTCCAACTTGTTTGCTTTATGCTTCCATATATGTGCCTTCACGAGAGAGCGGGGAGCACGAATGCCCCATTGCCCATTTGAGGGTGATTGAGGATGGTCTCACCAATCTTGGCGCATGATCGAACAGTGATTGTGGCTGGCAGGCTAGATTTTGCATCAGCATTGCCGTGCATCCGTTTGTGGTTGTATTGTATCGAATAGTTCCGCTCCCTTGCGCGCGTTGGATATTGCCATGGTTGTTTTTTTTAAACTTGGATTTGGAACTATCTGCAACTGCAACTGTTTGAATTTGACCAGTCTGCATGCGTACAAAATTCTACTAGTACTACGTAAAAGCTAGTAACTCCTTGACGTCAGCGGTTCTTGGATCTTGTCAACCGACACCACAATAAACAAGTCATGCCAGTGCACTGTTCAGTATCAACCGTTTTCTAATCTATCTACTGCTAGCTTTCATACGCTCGTTGATTAGGCCCGTGTTTAGTTTCCATCTAAAATTTTTTCACCCATCACATCAAAGAAGAATCTTAAATGTATGAAGTATTAAATGTAAACGAAAAAGTGAAAAGTTATATGGATAGGCTGTAAATCACGAGACGAATCTAATGAGCCTACTTAATCCAGGATTTGCAACAGTAATGCTACAGTAACCATCTGCTAATTATGGATTAATTACCCTCTAATTACCATCGTTAGATTCGTCTCGAGATTTTCACTCTATCCATATAACTTTTCACTTTTTTGTTTACATTTACTACTACTTCTAAATCGGTAAAACCCGAAATCTTTTCTAAACAAGGCCTAGAGCAGCTTTCGAATTGTTTCCGCTGTCTGTTTTTTTTCCACATGCTTATTTGAGTGAGTATACAGCGGTCACCACTCACCACTTCAATAAGAACAGCATTCAGTAACCAAGAAAGCTTTGGTCTCAAGCAAGCCCCAAGCTAAGCTCCTCCCACCACATGCCAATGGGCAATGGTCCATGGGACGGGGGCAGGCATGGATCCAAATCCAAGTACTGCATCCAACGTACTGAACTCCAAAATATAACAATAGAAATATCCAGCTCGCAGCATCCAAGCAGCGGAGGAAGAGGAACAGCCATCGGCAGGTCCACACGGCCCAGGGCAAGGGAACACGCCCTGCCGCTACCGCTGCTGCAGTTGTGAGGCTCACGCCATGGAGCCCCGGCACAGTACTGGTACTACGCGCACCAGCAAGGGCGCAAGGCCTCCACAGGCCACAGCAACGCTGCAGCAGCCGGAGGCTCAGATTTTATAATCCGTCACTTCCTCACCAGACCCCAATCGCCCTCCTCCCCAGCTGTACCCAAGAAATCAATTCCATTTCTCTCTCGAAAAAAAATTGACCACCGTTTTATAGCCTCTCAGAACATTCTCTCACTGCATTTCCCCTCTCCCTCTAGGCCCTAAACCCCCAAATCAGAGAGAGAGGGACCAGGAGTCCAAGGGAGAGGAAAAGCAGGGCTGTAGAGAGGGCAGGGAGGGAGAGTCCAGTTGAGCTCTCTCCTCTCCCCTTCTCTCACTAGATCTGGCGTTCCACTGCCCCGGGCCTCGGCCTTGCTGCTGCTGCTGCTGCGTGCGTGCCTTTGCTCAAAGGTGTCTGCTTGTGCACTTGTGCAGTGTGCTCGGTCGCTTGCAGCTTGCAGCTCACTCGCCCACTTCCCCCCACGCTCTATGCTCGCTCTGCCACCATGTGGTGGCGGTGGTGGTCTTCGCGCTCCAACTAACCACCAGCACCCCACACCACCGCATCGCACCGCGGATGCCAGGCACGGTGGCGTCACGGTGGCTCCTCCCGCGCGCCGCATTGCAATGCCGCCACCGACGGAGGCGTGACGGAGTAGCCCGCTAGCAACCCCGGCGGCCGAGGCCAAGGAAGCGGGAGCCGAAGCCGTTCTTGCGAGGAGTTTGTTCCGCGGGCGGCGGCGCCGACATGTTTAAGTCGCGGTGGCGCGGCGGCGGCGGCGCCAAGGCCAAGGCCGTGTTCAAGCTGCAGTTCCACGCCACGCAGGCACGCCTCGCCGCGCTCCCTCCCTAGGCCTGATTGCTTGAAGCGGAGCTTCGATTTTTTTTTTGTTTTGGTTTGTTGACGCGTGACGGGAGGTGTGGTTCCGATTTGGTTGCAGGTGCCGGAGCTGGGATGGGAGGCGATGATGGTGGTGGTGACGCCGCAGGACGCGGGCCGGCCGACGGCGCGGTCGGAGCCTGCGGAGGTCGCCGGCGGCGCGTGCCGGTGGGCGGCCCCCATCTTGGAGGCCACCAAGCTCCCCGCCGGCAAGGACAAGATCTACCAGTTCCTCGTCTACGAGACCGTAAGCGCCGCCGCCGCCAACTAATTCGTGATTAATCCTCCAGCGGGGGGTGGTTCCGTTATCGATCTTGACCCGGGGCAATGCCGTCGGTGCAGGGATCGAGCAAGGCGGCGCTGCTGGGGGAGGCGACGGTGAACCTGGCGGAGTACGCCGACGCGTTGAAGCCGTCGGCGGTGACGCTGCCGCTCAAGGGCAGCCCCGGCGCGCTGCTGCACGTGAGCATCTCCATCTCTTCCCTCGCCTAGTCGACGCCTCCCTTAAAGGGTCGTGGCGTTTTCTTGTGACCTGTGACGGCGACGCGCTCGCGGTTTTCTTGATTTTGATGCTTGCTGGTGCTTCGCTTCCTGTGACAGGTGACCATCCAGCGGGTGGTGGGTGGCGCCGGTGGGTGTGGAGACGACGCGAGGTGGGTTGGGTTCGGTGGTGGATTAATCTACGCACACACATCTATCCCGCATTGTTGGTTTGTTTGAGCTTTAAGGATCATCTCGCCCCCCGGCCAAATTTAGCCATTGCCGCTGCCGCATTGTTATTTGAGCCTTAGGGATTGAGCCATCTCAACCAGATTTATAGCAATTGCTGCTGCATTGTGGTTTGAGCATTAAGCATTAGCTTGGCTGGGGGCATTGCTTGGTTGCTGATTGCTGTTGTGCTCCGGGTGGCAGCAGTGAGAACGGCGACGTTTCGCCGGTGGTGTCGAAGACGCCACAGAGAAGGACGACTCTGCAGAACCAGCTGAGTCGTTTCGAGGACGAGGACGTCGAGAAGGCGAGAGCAAACACGGATGCGATGAGTCCTGTGCAAGTAAGTGGGGCCTTTTGGGAATTCTTGAGAGCTTTTCCTCTTTCGATTCATCATCATTGCATTGCTTTGTTTCATCTTGTGATTGCTGAGAAAGAGGGCTTTTGGCAAACAGAGAAGGTTGCTAAATAAAAAGGGGCAAAGGGAGCATACGTTTATCTGAATCATAATTAGCTTAACTGTATGCCACTTTTTATTTCAGATCTGAATTTTTGTGCCTGTAGTCGGGACATTTTAGAACTGAACAATGCATGCTAGATGTGATTTGTCTTTCTTTTGTTCTTCAGATGATTGATATCTCCCTTGTACAGGATGGATTGTTGATAAGAAAACCTCCAGGGATGAGGTTTCCATCAAGAAGAAACACGCCTATGTCTGTTGACCCAGTTAGCCATCTCCATAACGGCAGTAGCTTTGATGCCATCTCAGTGTCGGGTTCAGATGGAAGTTCTGGGAGGTATACACCCAAAATCAGTGCAAGCATGCACAGCACATTTCTTCAGGATAGTAGCAACACCCTCTCTCCATTTGCCACCAATGGCACCCTGAGGAACCCACTGACCAGTTCCGGTGACTGGTCAGGAAGCTCAGCTCCTGATGCTAGCACAGATGGGTCAACGAGCAATTCTGGTGAGGCAGGGTTAAGAGGGGAAGAGGACGACGTGGAGAAGCTAAGAAGTGAAATAGCCACTTTAACAAGGAAATTGGATGTCTCAGATATGGAGTTGCAGACACTCAGAAAGCAAATTGTGAAGGAGAGTCGGCGTGGGCAAGATCTCTCCAAGGAGATGAGTAGCCTGAGGGAGGAGAGGGATGCACTCAGAAGAGAATGTGAAGGACTCAGGGGGGCAAAGAAGACGATCCATGATCCGAATGGCTCTGGTAAAAGGCTCTCAAATGGGGAAGACCCATGGTCACAGATTGAAGAGTTGAAGCAAGAGCTGAGTCATGAGAAGAATCTAAATGCAGATCTTCGTGTACAATTGCAAAAGATGCAGGAATCCAACTCTGAGCTGCTTCTAGCTGTGAAAGATCTTGATGAGATGGTGGAGCAAAAGAACAGAGATATTTCCATTTTGCAAGAGGGTACACTGGAGGATCCACAGGAGGCAGAATATGAGCATGCTCTGTCAAACGTGCACAATTCTGGACACAAAATGGCCTTCTCCGAAACGGGTTCAGAACAAGAGAAGGAAGATGAGCTTATGCTGGATGCACTGGCAAAGAAGCGTGATGACATCTCTGCCTCCGAGCTTGAAAAGAAAATTGTTGAGTTGAGCAATGAAATTGAGTTGTACAAGAAAGACCGTGAGGATCTCGAGATGCAAATGGAGCAACTTGCACTTGATTATGAGATTCTGAAGCAAGAGAACCATGACATATCTTCGAGGCTGGAGCAAACACAACTGAGGGAGCAGTTAAGGATGCAATATGAGTGTTCAGCTCATTTGGCTATAATAAGTGATCTTGAAGCCAATGTTGAGAGCTTGGATAATGAACTCCAAACGCAGGCTAAAAAGTTTGAGGCTGACATAGCCAAAATAATGAGTGCAAAGGTGGAACAAGAGCAGCGGGCCATTAAGGCGGAGGAGTCTCTAAGGAAGATAAGATGGAACAATGCAACTACTGCAGAAAGACTACAGGAGGAATTCAAGGTATTGTCTTCGCAGGTATCTTCGGCTTTCAGTGCAAATGAACGGCATCTTGTGCAAGCAAGAAAAGAGGTTGCAGAGCTGCAGTTGCAGAAGAGCCAGCTAGAAGAGTTACTGCAAAAGGCCCAAGGAGATCTTGGTTCAGTTCAGGATCAGCACCGGGTTAAGGTTCAACAATTGATAACACTGGTGGATTTCAAGTCCAAGGAGATTGACAGGCTACTGATGGAGCTCAAAAGCAAGAGTGATGAGTTCCAGAACCAAAAAAGATGCGATGAGGCAAAGTTGAATGCTCTATCAGAAGAAATCGACCTACTCAATGCCAAGATCGACAAGCTGTCCAGTGAGAGAGATGAACTCTTTGAAAAGAATGAGCAGAAAGATAAGGAATTAGCTGGAATTAGTGAAAGGGACGTGCAATTGCAAGGCAAAACTACTGAGATTACTTTGCTAAATAAAGAGATTGCGTTGCTAAAGGACCAAGTGAAGATGCATTTAGAGGAACTGCACAATTTAAAATGTTTGAAGAACGAGAAGGAGGAAACAATTGGAAAGCTGCAAATAGATATCGGGTCATTGAAACTCCAGTGTGAGAACTTGAAAACTTTACTGTCCAAGAAGGAGTCTGAGAAAGACAACCTTGCTTCTCAGGTGCTGAAGCTAAGAAGGTCCCTTGAAACCAGGGAAGGTGCAAAGGCCAACGGTGTAACTACAGATGTGAAGGTAAGATTCTGCAAAGCAAATATGTTTCAGTCCATATAGTTTATTTATTTGGTTTGTCAGCTGAAATACTTTTTTTATTATACTCTTTTGACATATGTGTAAGGCTATAACCTAAAGGTGTATGATAATTTAGATGTGAACAACTGCAATGCTCCAAGCACAATCAATGGAAACTCTATTAAAAAAGCAACTCTTAGAACATACATTTGCTTGCAGACCACTCATCCAAACCAGTAGTTCCTTTCTGCATTTAAGTCAGCAGCACTGCAGCAGGGTGAGCATCCTGTGAAACGCATGAAAAGTAAGTAATGGCACCTGTTATGAAGAATTCTCATAATTCCTGTCCTTTCGCACATGGGAAGACAAAAATTGCTTTAGATCTGTTATCCACCAGCGGACCAGCCTCCTCGTCATTATAGGCTGGGGAACAGCTTTACAAATAGAGGTCCCCACTGACGAGAACATGATATATTACTTTACATTATTGAGCTCTTCGACCTTTATATAGAACGGCTTAGATTGTAATAATACACTTTGTTGCCTAGAAAGTTTTACAAAGTGCTGTGTTTTGCAGGACAATCAACACACTAATCATAAGCGCGTCAAGCACAATACGGGCTCCACTGGGAGCACTACTCTGCCAGGCACCAACAGACAAAGCGCAGAAGGTGACTGCAACTGCAACGGGCAAGACATGAGGTACAGCTATCATCTGAACATACCATTTCAGTTCAGAAACACATGGCATGATACATGACTCACGTGCCCTGGAACTGGCATGATTCTACTATTTCAGGAACACCGCCGAGCAGTCATCAAAAGAGCTGGCCTCTCTGAAAGAGAGGAACAAAGCGATGGAGGAGGAGCTGAAGGAGCTGCATGAGCGGTACTCCGAGATCAGCTTGCGGTTTGCAGAGGTGGAGGGCGAGAGGCAGCAGCTCGTGATGACAGTGCGATCGCTGAAGAACTCCCTGCGGTGACAGTTGGATCCGCCGCTCAGTCGAGCTCACTCACATTGTAGCTACAAAGATTTAGACGGTACCCTAAAGGCGTTGTACAGGCGGGCGACTGGAAGACAGACTCCAGGGCTTCGCGGAGGTCATGCAGGCAGGCACCCCGGGTAGCAGGGTGTCCGTGGTGTGGCCGGTCAGAGTCACAGACTCACAGTACACAGCGTGTAGATCTCGTTACAATAATATTCTTTTTGTTTTCTCAGTCTCCCATTGGTGTGTGCAGTAATATAAGTTGTAATAGTTGTGTTACCCTCTCTAGAGTGTGTGTGCTGTATAATTTTCATGGTGTTTGATGACTGTTGTGAAGGAAAGGAAAATGAGAAGAAAAGAGTGGTGTGACAGTTTGATCTCGCAAAGGCCCTGTCTGCCCAGATTCCTGCATCTTCTTGTTCCAACTTTCTCCCGACGTATCTGTGTGGATTTGGGGATTCGTTCAAATCGTCCTGGCTGAAAAGATGATCTCTGAAACTTAGAAGTTGTTGATTCGATACTGAAACTGGCAGCAGAGCGCTTGTCCAAATCGTCATTTTGTGAGCATCATGATGCCGGCATAGTGGGCTGAGCACTGCTGTGAACTTAGGCCGTAAAGCTAGCTACAGTCAGAGCCCGCCCGCGCGCGCACCGGCCCAGCACACTAACGTGTTCGTTTCGTCCGTGCGTGAAAGCCTTCTTTTGTACCATACCGGTTACACGAACAAGGTCGAACCTGTTGGTAAGCTGGCTTCCGGACACCACCAACGCCGAGCGGCAAGCACGGTTAGCCATCTTTCAAAACTTTGATCAATGAATTCAGTGGTGTGGCTTCATGCCCCCAGGTACTGTCATGAACCAAATCATTACATGTCTGTGTGTCTGGCTTCCTGCTACTGGTGCTGACCGTTAATGGTGAAATCTTCAGGTTTAACCAGTTCCTTCTGGTGCCTGGCTTCTACTGGTGCCAACCAGTCACAAGCACACGACACGATGTGCTTAGCTTTTTTTTTTCTTTTGACGCTCAATGTCCAATTCCTCATATGGTCAAATCTCATAATCGATCACATGACTCCCCTTTTTTTACCCTTACTATCCAACTAGGATGAGTGGCAAATCTCATAATCGATCACATGACTCCCTTTTTTTTTACCCTTACTATCCAACTAGGATGAGTGGCGCGCTTCGCCGCGCCCGTTTCATCACAAGTTTGAGATAGGCGTCACAAGCACACGACACGATGTGCTTAGCTTTTTTTTTTTTGACGCTCACTGTCCAATTCCTCATATGGTCAAATCTCATAATCGATCACATGACTCCCTTTTTTTACCCTTACTATCCAACTAGGATGAGTGGCGCGCTTCGCCGCGCCCGTTTCATCACAAGCTTGAGATAGGCTTTGTTACTGTACTCGTCTATGCGTTAAATTATGTCACGTGTAAAACTTTAGAAGGAAGAATTTCAGTTTCTGTCAAATAGATGGAACAACGAATGGATGCATATAGAAAAGGAGGAAACCCACCATTATAATCAATTACACTAATCAATTACACTAATATAATATTTT
The DNA here is from genome assembly GCA_015476505.1 of Urochloa ruziziensis. Classification (NCBI taxonomy): domain Eukaryota; kingdom Viridiplantae; phylum Streptophyta; class Magnoliopsida; order Poales; family Poaceae; genus Urochloa; species Urochloa ruziziensis. The sequence continues at coordinate 47,846,158 of CM027118.1, forward strand.
CAATTCTCTGACTGCATTTGCATTCAATATGGATATTTGGACTGAAACCAGACTCAAATTTGAAATGTCATTATATGCTCTATCGATTAATCTCAACCCATTCGTTTCAACAAAAAAAAAAGAATAATCTCAACCCACATGCTATTACCCTATATATATGTAGGAAAATACTTCGTACTGTTAACTTATCCTCCAGGTACGATCTCAGACCAAGCAGATTTGGAAATAAGTTGATTAAACATCCAATGTTGAAGATTGAAAAATCCACTTCGCAGGTATGCTAAAAATGTCTTGAGGTGAAGAGCAACCAATAATTCAATAAAGCACAACAGTTACTGATTAGCAGGCAACCATATTCGAAAGATCATTAACTTGTAGAATCCTACGATTTTCTGTATTATGATTCACCACTGTATGTTGTTCAGCATCGGCAGACATGTAAAATGGTTGTTTGGTTGCAGCAACAGGTATAGTATCAGATAAATACAGCCAATGGAATTCGTAACCAGGAGTAAAGGGATAGCATTAAGACTCGGCTAAATAAATATCGTTATTGTTACTATTGGGAGTGGTCAAACTGTCATGGTAAGAAACCACAGTTCAAAAAATAATTCCATCGGTTGACTGGTAGGAAAATCTTTGCATGGTAGGAGAACAATCTGTAATTATGGATCGCACTGAATATGGTGAATGTAGAAACATATTAGATAGACAAAAAATTCTAAATGCAAAAGACATTGAATTGTAAAGCTGAACCACAGATGGCATGAATTCATGTCTATATTAAGAGTGGTTGACATGGCAAAGATATTGATTCAATTGGTAATGACAACGCCGACCAGCGCAAATCATGCAAGCTATGAATATCTGACATATGTTTTATCATGAGAAAATAATGAAACAACAATTTTAAACTGGGTATGTTCATAAGGAAATATAGTACAGAAAAATATGAAGGTGCTTAAAAATAATCAATGCAAATTGTATGTCATTAAGTGAAGATCAGAGCGAACGATCTATGTTCGGTCTACATGTTCTATTATAGTCCTAATGGAATATAGAGACTGAAACCTTGCAAGCTTTAGAGGCTGTTGATTCAGAGATGCAAAATGCATAACTTTTCTTCTACAGCAAGAGAAGCACCGATTGAACTCTTGAATTGCACATTAGAAAGCACATTTTTGCAAAATGAAATGTAAGAAGTGATATCTAAACCATAATCTTGACAACTGCAGTCTAGTTAGTGCTCTTCCTAATTCCATCATTTCATCAAGATATAGCCAGCAGGGCAGGTATAGTAAAATTCAATTTCAGAGTATCTTTGCTGGCATAGCACAGTGAGCTCCAGCTGAAGATATGTATACAAACGTGGGGCATCCAATGATTAGAACAACACAATGTGAAGAGGTGATCCTTTGGCTGTTGCACAGCTATTGTAGTAATCATTCCACTACAGTTCATAAAAGAACTCGTTTAGTGGCCTACAGTACAACAATGGAAAGGAGGACAGTCACCTACCAGCCCATTCAAAAATTTCAAACACATGCAGCAAACACAGACTCTTGACTTGCTGATGGAGCCAGTAAAACCCAAGCATAAGATCTGCATAAATAGAGAGGCACATATTAGCCCATTGGGAAAACTTTAGCGATTTCTTTTCTCCGCTCATATCCCTTTCTCATATACATTATCGAGATAAGTAAATTGAATGAAGAAGAGATGCAGGTTGCCTCATATGGCCTTGAAGAAACGGATGACGATTCTCAGCTCGATGACTCAATCGCAATAGGCTCGTTAGGCTTAGGCCCAAAAGCACCATCTAATGACGCCTCATCTGGCCTTGAAGCCATGGATGACTGTTCTGATCTTAGCCTGAAAATACATCAACAAAGCTCAACAATCCGTTACTACTGCATATAAATTAGGGGAAAAGATTTCGCAACTGACATTAATGTGATATGAAATTTAGCAAGTAATAAGATGGAATAATTGATTCAGCACCATAGTTTAGATCGGTCATATCAAATTAATGCAAGGAAATAGAGGAGAGACCAAAATTCAGATCTCTCAACTTTGTTTAATCGTTGATTTTGGGGTCGACTCCTTTATGTAGATGCGCAGCACACTTCCATTCAATTCATACCCACGTAAAGAGGAAGATGAGATCATGCTAAAAAAAAGAGAGGAAGATGAGATACTGTACCTGTCTAGAGACTTTCTGCCGCTGCTCATCAACCATATATATGGTCGTCTTCCTCTCATTGCACCGTGAGCTTCTCCATGAGCAGCTGTGGCCGAGGGCCGAGGCGAAGGCTTGCGATGGGCATGGCAGGGAGGGATACTGTAGGATGATGGGTGTGGTGCGCAAGGTGCAGGTAGATGCGAGTACGACGGTGAGTGCACTGGTGCTGTCGGCCATGGGCTTAGCCAGCCGCGTACTCCAGCCGCAGCACCAAGGCACCAACGCTGCCGTTTGTGCGGAAGGGCAAACGGAGAAGGTCAGAGTCGGCAACGACGAATGCGAACGGCGTGGCAAGAAGCAGTCGCCGATTTCTTCGCGAGACACAGAGGACCGCCTCGTCGACGCAGTCCGATGAAGGTCGGCCCAGGCCAGGCCACGCGGAGCACGGACAGTGATCGATGCACCGTGAACATGCTGGCGATGGATACACTTAACTTTTTTATCGCAGCCGTCATGGACACGCAGCGTCGCGGCGTGCGAGGATTCGCGAGGTGGGAAAAAATGCAACGTGGCACGTAACTCACGCAAGACGGTGCGATGCACGCCACGATAAGGCTGAGTACACGCGGCGGCGTAAAACGGATTGAGGAGCTGGATTCACCGAGAGGCCGGTAATTCTTGTGGCCTAAGAGTACACATATTCCCGTATGGCCAAATCTCATAATCGATCACATGACACCTTCTAAAGATGCACGAAACTTAGGTTGTTTAAGAAGAAAGAATTGTTGGTTCCGTCGATCACATGACGCCTCCTAAAGATGCACGGAACTTAGGTTGTTTAAGAAGAGAGAATTGTTGGTTACTTATAGTCATTTCTCTTTTCTACCATGACAACTCCTCTTCCCCCTTATTGACTCTCTTGCCTTGATGGAAATTGGCTTCGCTGCGCTCTGAATAAGAAAAAAATCTGCATGAGAAGATTCATCCCATCCCATGTTTGTTTTGTGAGAGGGAGGCAGCGAATCACTTGGGCTACAAAGGTTAGTTAATTCTCGAAATCACGTCATTCGGGAAAAAATGCCACTTTCTCTGCCGGTTTCTTAAGGCTTCAGACAAACGACTAGCCGTTATTCAAAGTTGAAGTCCTTACTTTCATCTTAATGATTCAGATATGGATCAAGATAAAGACATTCTACGACTACGAAATCCAAATGGAAGCAAGCCCTCCCTAGCTTGGTAGAATCTGTTTCCAGCTGAGGAATTGGAATTAGCACATCGAAAGAGTGAGGCCAAATTGAAGGATGCTTTCAAGTAGTCAAAGTAAAGGGCTAGGCCTTCATGCAACACGATGTGCTTACCTTTTTTTTGTTTGGACCCTCACTATCCAATTCTCCATATCGTCAAATCTCATAATCGATCACATGACGGCTCCTAAAGATGCACTCTTTTTTTTGACCCTCACTATCCAATTCCCCATATGGCAAAATCTCATAGTCGATCACGTGACGCCTCCTAAAGATGCACATAACTAAACAAAAAGACAGGGAAATAAACAACATTTCATACCAGCAGCAAATTAAGTGATCCGTCAGAAGCAGTACATGTGGATTGATTAGAGCAACCCCAGCAGCTGCTGTAAAACTGGTGCTCTATATCCAGTTTTAGAGATCCTTTAAAACACAATTTTAAGGATCCAAAGTGATGTGCTGCTGCAGCTACTCTAAAACTGATGCTGTATAATTGATTTCCCTTGAATTCTCTTCCCTTTGAACGTGTACACTCTCTATTTTCAGTCCATAGTTATTTCAACTTGAATATTTCAAACACATACAATGCAATCATGTTCTGAAATCTGACATTTTTAAATTCAAATTCAAACATACATTTAGTTCAAATAAACTGAAACTAACACACAAATGGAGTTGCCACAAATGCTCAATGAGATCCTCTCAACATTTCAGTAATCAATTCAGGGATCATTTCACTCAACATTTCAGTAAACATTTCATTCATCATTTCAGTCAACAATTATTGATCCAAATAACAGAAGCCAAATAAACAATTGGTCTCAAGTTTGACAGAAACAAAAGCCTTAAATTTTAAGGTGACAAGTTCACATGCAACAGAAACAGATCACATGCTACTACCATCTCCTAAATTGAAACTACTGAAGTTCATAGATGCTATGATTTGGGCACGCATTGCTTTCACAAATGCCATTTGCTGAGGATCAAGGCTGCTGGTGTCCATAAACATTATCTTCTGATCTTGCTCCTTTTGCAACCTTTGTTCTGTCCCATTCTTGATCCGCAACCTTTCCTCCTCGATGGCAACCTTGTGCTCCTCGATGGCCTTGAGCTCCTGCCACTTCTCCTCTGTCCCTTTTCTTCTTAGCCTCCAATTCCTGTTTGTTGTGCATCATCTTCTCTAGAACTTCCTTGTATATGGGACCTTGACTTGCTTCTTCACTCTCTCCTTCTCTTGCTTCCTACCCGGAGGCCATGAACTTGGAGTTGGGCTTCTTCTTGTTTCGTCCTCTTCATCAGCCGAATCATCTTCATCTTCTTCTTCCATGTCTGGACTTGATGAATTGCATGACTTGAGCTTCTTCTGTCCATGGTCAGTTGGTCTTGCCCTCCACTTCTCGTTGTCCTTGAGAAGTTTCCAGCAGTGAAGCATCACAAATGGACTGTGATGCTTCTTATCCTTCTGCTTGTACAACTCTTGAGCAATTGGAACCTACAAATTTGACAAAAACATAATTTAATCAACTGTTAGCATAAACAATGTTGACAAGAGCTCTTGAGCAATGGGAACATACTAGATCAAGTAGTGTTATGCCACTTGGCTGATTGTTCTCAACTGAAACCATGCAACCTGCCCATCGATTGCAGCACTCTTGAATGGAGCACCAACGTTGCTGCAGAGATTTTGTTGTGCAAAAAGACTTGGACTTCACATCGCGGTTGTAGTAGTTAGCAATACGATCCCAGTAGGTTGATCCATCTTGATTGGTACCTATGATTGGATCAAGACCCACATTCTCCCAAGCCAACACCAGTGCCTCATCCTCAGTTGCCGAGTAGTTTCCTGTCCTTGCTCTCTTCTTCTTGACCAGAGGCATGACTTCCAGTGGAACCTCATTTGTGAGGTCCATTTCCTCAATACCGACCACATCATCACCCATCAAGTCCAACAACGAGCTGTTGCTATAAGCACAAAGATCTCAATACTATGACGATAGAGCCAGACACTGATCAGGGACATAAATGAAACAAAACAGGTGGAAAATACCTTTCTAGCATTCCATCGAACAAGTACTTGTTGGTGGTCGTTACAATACGATTTCACCACCAACATTTCACCATATTTCAAACTCATCTTGCTCACAACAAAGTGAAATTGGTTATTTCTAATGAGTTCCACAAGTTTTGTATAATTTGTGAGTGCAGGAGCAACCAAGCAAAAGAGGAGCCACTTTGGGCACAAGGCCAGGCCGGCCGGCCTAGCATAGGCCGACCGGCCCCCTTCTGTGGCCCCTTGCCACGTCTTTGATCCACAAGATCACAAACACAACACCAATGATCCTGAGACGTGCGATCAACGTCGGTTTGATCCAAGGATCCGAAAGGCCTAAGCTACACTTGCATGGATTGAAGGGCCCACCAACCTTGGATTCTTCGACAGCTTTGATCCAAAGCAACCGTTACCGACCTCAGGGATCAATCCAGAGCGCCCCTGAAGAAGGCGGTGCCACGGGGCAGCCAGACCAGGCCGATCGGCCTAGCCTAGGCCGGCCGGCCTCCCCTTGAGGCCGCCACGTGCCCCCCTTCGCGTGGCAGTTAAGCACAAGCTTAGCTTAAGCTTGACGCCGGCAACCGCCTCTGAAGACTATAAAAGGGACCTCCTTCCACCTTGAGAAGACACCATCCAAAGGAGAGAAGAGTAGCTTAGTGATTTTGCTCTCATCTTTAGAGTTAGAGTAGGGAGAGAGTGGGTGAGTTGCTCGGGTGACAGCCGAGCTTTGTAGAGAGAGTCTGGGATTTCTTCCTCGGTCTTGTCTCAACATTTCCGCCCCCGAGGAATATATTCAAGAGTTATCTTCAGTAAGTCCTCGGTCTCTTGCCTTTAGTACCTCACTAGTTTACAACTTACTTTTCAGCAAGTTATCTTATTTATTTGATCTGCGGGTACCTGAGTCTGCTCGAGTGACAGCAGCTCTTGTTTGGGGTTTCCTCTATAGCCCTTCGCGTTGGGTGGAGGTCAGTGGCTGAAAGCTTAGGCGTGGTGCCTGTGCTGGCTAGCCACCTCAGGTTGTGTTGCACCCCACGGAACTGCAGTGGTAGGCGGCAGGTGGTGACAGTCCTGTCCATCCTTGGTACTCTGCCACGTTCGGGTGTACTCATAACAGTAGTGCTGAGCCCGGAAGAACCCCTCTCTCATCCCGTTCTGAGTTCTTCCCGTTCTAGCCGTCGAAGCAGATCAGATTAGATATAGATAGTTTATCTGGGGTAACGAGTAGCTAGCTAAAGTAAAGCTCTCTACCCGCTTACCTTGTGCTCCCTGGTGGGTCCAGTTAGAAAAGTTCTAGGCTAGTCGTGTCTACCGTTCCTTGGATTCGATATCCAGGTTCTTACTTCCCTGGTGAAAGGCTACATAGTACTCCGTGTACTTACGGATTTAGTTAGGCTAAGGAGTGCCAACAGTACTGGTCATCGAACATGGTTGCGCCACCGCCGGAGTTGGGGACGGAGGGAGCCGCCGGCGTGCTGTGCACAGGAACAAGGGGCTGCTAGGTTGCCGGTGGCACCTTCTTCTTCTTTGGAGGAGCCGCGCGTGGGGGCCATGCTCCGGTGGGCTTGCTCGGGCGCGCGGGGGGAACGCCATCCCCTGTGGGCATTGTGCCATCCATGGTCGTATGGACAGGACCTCGGACAGCTCACGGCGACCGGCTTGGAGGCGAACCTGGCGACGACTTGTGCGGCGAGGACCTCGGGCGGCGGCGTGCAGTTGGGGTGGAGCGTACACGGGGGCAGTTCGTACCTGGGAGAGTGCTCCGACGGCTGGACGGCGAGACCCCGCCGTCGGCAGGTCTTGGCGGGAGCGACGGGCAGGAAGCGAAAGTCGTTCCCGCCAACGCCAAATGGGGATGGAGCAGCCGATACAGCAGCTTTGTTCGTGCTGCATATATGAAGCAAGGAAGGGAAGATTTACAGAGTCTGTAAAATTTTTTAAAGCACGACATCGTTTTTGGTTGTGTTTGTTTGAGGGGTTGAGGTGGGTTGGGTTGGAGCGGACCCATTTGGACCCCTGTTTGGTTGCAAAGTGAGGTGGGTTGGGTTCAACCCAGGAGAGCATATTCCCTTCAGATTCGGGTTGGGATGATCCCCTCAAATCGGGCGGACCATCCCAACCCGCCTTCGCCCCGTCTGTCTCCGTAAGAGCGGAGGGCGCAAGGCGGATCCCCCAACGCCGCTGGAACTGGATGGAAGGAGTAGGGCGGCCAATGCTAGGAGGACCCCAGCACCGGGAGGAGCTAGCGGCCGACCTCCATGGCTGGGAGCGGGCGGCGTCGAGAGAAGTGGGGGCGGCCGGCGCACGGAGGAGCTGGCGGCCGGCGGAGCGGCCGGCGCCGGGAGAAGTGGGGGCGGCCGGCGAAGGAGGAGTTGGCGGCCAGCCTCCATGACCGGGAGCGGCCGACGCAGGGACGAACTCCCTCAGGGGCCTCCATGACCGGGAGCGGCCAGTGCAGGGACGAACTCCCCCGGCCGGCGCAGGGACGAGCTTCCCCAGGGACGAGCATTGTGCCCAAAATCACACGATATGATCATGTATCCCTCATCCCCTAATCGTCCCCGTATGAGTTCTTGAGGATGTAGAAGTCGTACTTGTAGCGCATAAGCAGCATCGTATGGTCGTTCTGCATTCCTCACGGCCACAGGTACACGCTGCCAGCAAAGGGCCTTTTGGTAACTGCTTGCATCAGTTGGAATTCGTCGTTGGCTGGCGGGCGCCGTCTCGTAGCCCCGCTAACGAGGTCTACACGCGGTGTGCGCGGCGGCCTGGCATGCGTCATCCTTTGCCCTGTATGGACACTCCTTAAGAGCAACCAAATTTGTATTTTTGCTTTGACATAAAAAAAATTGAGTGGGGACATATGTCCCCACTCTAACAATGTACATACACTCCTTAAGAGAAACCAAAAGTAGGTTAGACCCTAGCCACGCCTCTTCGTGGGCGGAGTAGTGAGGTTGCGCTGACCGTCGATGGCGACAATCATCATGCAACACTTGTAGTCACGATTGAACTCCTCATTGCTGAGGTCGGTAAAGTTGTTCAGACGTGGCGTCCGGCCTGTCGCAGTTCGGAGATGGACACACTATGCCATGTCCTTGAAGACGTCAAATATGCGGAGCTTCTCGACGGGGTCGCGTGCCACATCGTAGCGCGCACCCCACAGCTCGTACTTCTGCCACAGAGACTCCTCGGACTTCAAGTCCTCCTTAGGCTGACTCCAACAAGAACATGCATTTTGGAGAGGCAAAACGCGCTTTGCCTTGCGTGTACAGTGAATGGCACAGACTGCAAAAGTTGACTACTCCAACAGGTTATGCATTTTGGAGAGGCAAAACGCGTTGGCCACCCGCATCGCCTGGCCGCTGCCACGCGTTGCTCGTCCCAGCGCGCTCACCATTTGCCTTTGAGGAGAGAGGGAGTGTATTTTTGCATCTCCTCTCTCCTCCAAAGGCAGTTTGCCTTCCCTTTTGCATCATCTGTTGGAGAAGCTACAGTGCATGCACAGTAGAGTGCAGAGATGCATTTTGCATTTGCATGACGGGATGCCTCATTTGTTGGAGTCAGTCTTACTGAACTTCATGCTGATGGCCGGCGGCTCCAACACTGCCAGCACCGCCAGTGCCACGCGTACCACTGGCCTAGGAGGCGCTCCGGTTTGACATAGCAAATAGCTGAAAACACACATCAGAACAATCTTTATCATAGGATGGACATGCATACATTTTTTATCTCAAATTTAATTTGCCATATTACATTAGTAGCATTTTTATCCTAAGATTCTCTAGCAACAAACGGAAGTGACGTTCAAATCCGCGTGCGTGCTTCATCTCCAGGAGTGGCGCTACCTCGAGACTTTGTTTGTTTTAGTTCTAAAGCAATGCACCGGCAAACCTATATAAAAGAAGTTTTTTAAATGAATAGAATTACAAGGAGGTTTCATGCCAGTCATGACAATGCGGAGTAGACGCTGCTACCAATACAATTGTGAAACATCCACGAGATTCACAATTTTCCAAGACCATTGAGGTTTTTTTTTTAAGAATTAACCACGAGGCTGTTTAGCATCATGTCAAATGACAATGGATGGTGAGACCATTCATTACAGAAAAATGGCTTCCACGGAATGGTACCGGTCCGCCCGGGGCCATCAGCCCAGGCCCATCACACTAACCGCGTTCATTATTTCATTATTTTGGTTGGTGCAGGTTGCGGGCTCGCGCGGCACGCCGGGCACTCTTCGTACGAGTAAGTCGTAACCCGGGAGTATGTGCATGTCTTTTATAACGTACCGGTTACACAAACGAGGTCGAACCTGTTGGTAAGCTGGCTTCCGGACATGACCAACACCGAGCGGCAAGCACGGTTAGCCATCTTTCAAAACTTTGATCATGATTCAGAAATTGCGGTGTGGCTTCGTGCCCCCAGGTACTTGTCACAAATCCAATCATTTCCACCTGGTTCCGGCTATACAGGTGCTGACCGTTACTGATGGGAATCTTCAGGTTTAACCAATTGCTTCTGGTTCCTGGCTTCTACTGGTGCCAACCAGTCACAAGCACACGACATGCTGTGCTTAGCTTTTTTTTTTTATGCTCCTGCTCGTGCAAGAAGGCGTGGCTGCCGAGGATGTCAGTTTTGGGTTTTATGAAATTGGACGGGTTCTATAAATCGCTCATGGACGGGGGATTGTGTTTGGCTTTAAGTGAAACCCGACATGCTGTGCTTAGCTTTTTTTTATGCTCCTGCTCCTGCAAGAAGGCGTGGCTGCCGAGGATGTCAGTTTCGGGTTTTATGAAATTGGACGGGTTCTATAAATTGCTCATGGACGGGGGATTGTGTTTGGCTTTAAGTGAAACCTTTAACGGTGCTGCTAGCGCCCGGACGTCCGATAAATTTTTTTATCGGACGGTCCGTCGGAACATCCAAACGCAACGTTTGGAACATAAAAAAAAGTTGCAACATTGAAAAATATACAGATAAACATAGTTCATTGTCAATGTTGGAGCGCCGCAACATTGAGCACATGTTTCATGAAACATTTTCAAAACAACGTTGCAACATGAAAAATCAGCAGGTGAAACACTAGAAGCCAATTGTTGCAACATCCAAAAATATGCTCATCTGCAACATTCACATAATTCACATATCTGCAATGTTTGCAACATCGAAAAAACCCTACTGCAACACCGTGGCATACCAAGTGCAACATCAATGTTGGGCACGACAGAGAGCCTTCTCCCGAGCTTGAGCCGCCGCCACGGATCCCGTTGTTGGCCTTGCGTGCTACCCGTCTGGAGCTCCTCAAGGTGCAGGGCGACCGTCTCTAGCACCGCCACGGCGGGCTTCCGCCATGGCTACCGTCTAGAGCTATCCCGCCATGGCCGCCATCCCGGATCTTCCCCTCCGTGGGTGTCCGCTGCTTCCCGTCATGGCCGCTGCCTAGAGTTGTTCCTCCATGGCCCCCTGTAGCTGCTCCTCCGCGGCTGCCTCCGATGCTTCCCCACCACGACCACGGGTCGTGGCTCCTCTACGGCCGCGCGGCGTTTGAGTAGATCCGCCGCCGCCAGCCGGAGGAGTTGGGCCCGTAATGCTGGATTCGTCGCTCGCCGCCGGTGACGTACACCCGTTGCTGCTGGAAGGGGCCTCGTCGGCATGGTGACGATGAGGACCAACCAACCTCTCAGAAGAGAAATAGAGCCGGGAGCAAGGGAATAGATAAGACCGTGGAGGTAGGTGAGCACTTATGTGGTGGAGGCTGGGATACGTAGGACCAGGCGGCGTCCGACGCGTACGTCCGCTCCAGACGTCTTAAGTGAAGCATTACCGAACCTTCAATGCTTTGCAGCGGTGTAGCACTGACGCTAGTAACAGGCCATCGCCGTCTGCGATGAATGGGCTGCTTCCCTACATAGCACTGCTGCGAACATGGGGCATAAACTCAGCTAGAAAGGCCTACTACGCAGAGCCCACCGAGCGGGGCAGCGGGCCTTTCGCGGCGGCGTTCATACAACGCGCGGGGGGTCACCGGCCCGACCAAGGCCCAGCACACTTAACCGCGTTCATTTCGTGTGTTTCCACGCCGCGGGTGGTGCGTCGTCGCAGCGCAGCTACACAAAACGAGCGGATTTGCTATTCCCCGCACATGCGGGGTAAAAGCCGCCGCCGCATACCCTGATTAAGCGGCACGCATTCAACGCTAGTGGACTGCATGCATGCTGTTTCAGCTGGTCCCCGCGTGTTGCTCGCAGCCAGGTGCATGGTGCAGGTGGCCCGTGCGTGCATGCATGTATGATGTCTCGCTCGATGTTTTTTCTCTTTCTCTTTTTTATTTTTTTCTCATATATAATATTTTGTTACTTCTGTTTCATTAGTTTAAATGATTTTTTCCACATGTTAATATTTATGCTCCATCTATATGATATTTTTGTTTCTCTTGTATAACATTTTGTTACGTCTGTTTTATTAGTTTAGATAGTTTGTTCCACATGTTAATATTTATGTTTCATCTATATGATATTTTTGTTCCTCTTGTATAATATTTTGTTACTTCAGTTTCATTAGTTTAGATGATTTTTTTCACACGTTAAAATTTATGTTCCTTTTGTATGATTTTGTTGTTCCGCACGGTCACGTGATTTGTTCTCGTTGTTAAAATCGGATGAATTGCTCTTTCTTTTAAAAAAATGTTCCATATATTTTTTAATCTAAACATATACAAGTGTTGTCTACTTTTGAAGATTTCGTCGAAACAAATACAACGGTGCAATCGAAATTCGATTTGGACATTCAGATCATGAGATGTGAATTGTTTTTGTGTTTATTCTGTGTGAGACCCGCGTGTGAGATAAAGGTGGGGGTGCTCCTCGGGCGGTGTGCGGGAACGTCCGGCGTCCCGCACACGCGGTGACCAGTGGCCCCCCAAAACGAGTCCGTGCACGAAGCTTTTCTTTTGTACCCGGTTGCACAAACGAGGTCGAACATGCTGAGGGCCCTCTTTAGATGTTTCGCGAAATTTTTTTCGAGTATGTTCCCTCACATGCATGGCATATTAAATGTAGTCGAAAAAAAATAACCCATTATATGGATGAAGTGTACTTCACGAGACGAATCTAATGAGCCTAGTTAGGTCGTGATTAGACAATAAATTGCTACAGTAAACATGTGCTAATGACGGATTAATTAGACTCATTAGGTTCGTCTTGCGATTTACTGACAGAATCTGTAATTAGTTTTGTAATTAGTCTATATTTAATACTTTAAACGTGTGTCCGACATACTCGAAAAAAATTTCGCGAAACATCTAAACACGGCCCTGGTAAGCTGGCTTCCTGACAGGACCAACACCGAGCGGCAAGCACGGTCAGCCATCTTTCAAAACATTGATCATGATTATGAAATTGCGGTGTGGCTTCATGCCCCCAGGTACTAGTCAGAAACCCAATCCATACCTGTGTGTGTCTGGCTTCCTGCTACTGGTGCTGACCTGACCGTTACTGATGAAATCTCTATCTTCAGGTTAACCAGTTTGCTTCTGGTTCCTGGCTTTCCTGCTGGTGCCAACCAGTCGTCAACAAGCACACGACACGATGTGCTTAGCCTTTTTTTTTCCCTTCCTTTTTGCTGCTGCTTGGACGGGAATCGATTGAGAACCGGGGTAGTTCAAGTTCTATGAACCTAAATTCCTAATGAATGGCTAATGGACAGGATTCTGTTTGGCCTTAAATGAAATCTTAAATGCTTTGCAGCGGCGGCCACTGGCGCTAGTAAACACGTGAGACAGCGATTGTAAAAGGCTGGAACAGCGAAACAACAACACAGGCTCCGCGTCCTTGTCTCTCTGCATTTGGGCATATGGAGTATGCTGCAATGTACCGCCGTAAACCCTTTGTGCTGCACAGCTAGTACTCGGTTATGGGCAGAGCAACGCTGATCTTTTGCCAGGAAGACAAGGTTGCAGTTACGGTGACACTGAGAAAAATATGAGAATAATAACTCAATATTCAATACATAGTAGCAGTAGTTCATCATCACTCTGCAGTTCGTACTCTCATCTCAGGCAGAATGCAAATACAGCCGACCGATTGACACGCATCATCAGCCGGCTAAGCTATAAATAAACGCACTCCACGACAAAATCAACTGGTTGTCTGGTTGGTTCACACAATTTTATTCAATGCACACTGGCACACGCGCGCGCGCACACACACACCACATCACAAACGAACAGGGGAAACACTGGGAGAAGCCAGCAGCAGACGCGCGTAGAAGCGATCGAGAGGCAAAGAGCGCGCACGCCTAGCAGCTCGGGATGGCGATGCCGCAGCTCTTGAGCGTGCTGCGCGCGCTGGGGCTGTTGATGTAGCGGCTGTAGGCCGGGTTGCGCGCGTACTGGCAGAAGCACCCCTCCTGCGAGCGCAGGTTGGAGCAGCACCCCGCCGTGGGCGCCGCCCCGCCGATGATCGCCGGCGCGCACACCGCCAGCTCCCCCGCGTTGCACTGCTGCGCCGACGCGCCCATCGCCGCCACCAGGGCCAGGGCCATCACCGCCGCGACGACCGCCGCCTTCTTCGCCGCCATGGCACTCGAGTCACAAGTGCAGGGGGTGGGTGAGGTGTGTGTGGGCCGGTGGTGCACGGGATGGAGCGCGTCCCTGGCGTGGTATTTATAGGCAGGCGGCCGTGTCCAGGCACTCGGGGGAGGGAGGCGCTAGTTTGATTTTTTTTTGAAGCAAATGGTTTGATTTAGGACAATCTAAACAACACTATTTTAAGGACGGATGGAGCATGCGTAATTGCGTACTCCAATAGTAGCTGTCAATACTCAATAGTGTATCGACCTTTCATAATTACCTCTAAACTCTGAGTATGCATGCTGTTAAATCCTCCTGTGTGCAACAGAAACAGTGAAGAGATGGAGTCGTGGTTTATTTTGGTGATAGAGCTTGACGAAATGGCCCTCTGCCACGTCGACATGCGCTGCACGCCTGGACCGGCGGGTTACATCTGGCAGTTTTCAGACTTCCACGGTGGAAATAATTGTAGAAGTTGCTTATGCTCAACTACTTACTAGATACAGACGGAGGAACGTCCTGTAGCTAGATATAGGCATCCCGAAAATGAGAAGCAATCAGTACACACATGGGTGCCGTATCGATCGGTTCTTCGTCGTCGCGATCAATAGGTACACCTGAGAGATGAGAATACATGGCTTCGTTCAAACGATCTGTCCGGCCTGAATCAGTTTGTCCGATCACGACTCGCCAAGCTGTGTACGAAATGAAAGCTGATCTGACAGACCCTATTATGTGACTGTGACGGGCAGATTGTTGTCATGCAGCGAATGCGACGGCAATTTAATTTGATCTGGTCAGAGATCAACAGATAAGCATCTACTACGTATAACATATCTGATGTCGGAGCTCCACGGGCGATTCAGTCACTGCACGAATGAGCGCCACTTATCACTTTCTGAGCACCGGTAAACAGAAGAATTGCAGGGATCTGAAAAGCATCGTCCTATTGTTCCTGGGTTCCTGCAAACGAGCCCTCGTAGACCAGCATCATCTCAGGGCTCAGGCCCGCTCGAAACAGAAGAATTCTTGGAAAATTGCTCAGCAATTTGTCATAGAAAACGAGTATGAATGTACAGTTAGGGTGACTTGGACCGAAACTGTCCCGGCACCGTGTACCTGCTCACTGTCCTGCCGTTCTGGTCGAGTTTGGCAATATTCCATCTGCCAGAGAGTGGCATCGACTCGCATTATTCACGCATCTGAGGATTAGAGGTTGGTGGTTATCGGTTGGGCCTGGCCGTAATGGCATACACGACACGAAGTCACGAACAGCGAAGGGAAGGGCATTCGTCTGAATGTGCATGTGTGTGTCGGTACGGTACGGGAATGGAAATGGCGTGTGCCGAGTAGTACTCCGTATGCCATAGCAAGGCCAGGGGCAGTTGAGGACTGAAATTCCGCGACTGTAACTGACCGGTGGATGAACCACGCGGGGCAGTTGCAGACCGAAATTCCGCGGCTGTTTACAGGTTGATTTGGGAGAATCATACGCCACAGTTCGCATTGATGATCAACCGTGTAGCGTGCTGCGTGCACATACGTATGCAGGTCGTACAGCAGTTTACAGGCTATCCAGATACAACATATTTGCTACAGTATAATTAATCTAGCCGAACAGTTGGTTGCAATAGTTGTCTTACCCTCTCTAGAAGTCTAGAGTACGCGTGTTTGTGACGAGATGGGACGACAAGAAGAAAGAGGTGTGGCAGTTTGATCTCTGAAAGTCCTTGTCTGTCCATATACCTGCATTGTGGTCACTGTGGGTTTGGGAGCTTCATCTTGGCTGAGACTGTAGTGTGCTATGTAATGTACGCGTTGATGCTGAGCTGAAAGGCGGCGATGCAGGCATGCAGCGATTTTTGTAGACGAAATTCCAAGTTTGATTGTGCGGTGGACCGGGCTGCCTGCTATCAACGTGGGCCTCGAAGCCGAGCCAAGGCCAACCGGCCTTTCTCGCACAACGCACTAACGGCCCATGGCCAGCACACCAGCTTGCGTCCACGTCGTCGTGCCACGCCCACGCCGCGCCGACGAGTACGCCACGCTTGGAAACACTATGCGTGGCAGGCCGGTTAATAACGCAGGGAAGAACAAACAGTATCGGTAGTTCACTATCTGGGGATCAACGTGCAACGATCGTGATATGCTACACGCTCGGCTCCACAGTGAATATAATTTTCCCGGTGTCTGATGACTGTTGTGGCGAAAAGGAAAATGAGTATCAGAAAGAAAGGACGTCTCTCTCCATTTGCCTGCATCGTCTTCCAGGTTCCTGAGGGATCAGTGTGGATCTGGGGCTTCGTCCAATCGCCCTGCTGAAAAGGTGAACTTCAGGTCTTTCGCGAAAAAGGAAGAGGAAGTGAACTCCAAGGTTTCCGAGTGATACGGGGAGTGCTTTTGTTTTTGCCGATAGAATATCTAGGAGTATTTGTTATTATCGACGCTGAGGTGTGTGGTTGTATAAAATTGTTCTATGATAAGTATGTTGGTTGTTATTGTGTATCACAAATATCAGTATTTTTTATATGCGCTTGTTTAGATTTAAAATAGTCTAACTTCAGATAAAGCTAGATTGACATTTCTTTTCAGACAAACAGCATATTTTGGGGCCAATTAAAATATTAACTCGAACTGGAAAATGCCATCTACAGTCTACACTACACATCTATGAATTTAAACATGTAAATCTCTAACCGTCCAGCTAACACTCCTTTCAACTACTATATATGTCTCCCATTTCTTCTAGATACATAGCTTTATCTACCCACCTAGATATCAATTATGTCTAGGTATATAGTTAAATCTATGTATTAAAAAACAAAATAGCCTACAATTTGAAATGGAGGGAGTAATTGTCAATAGTATCTTGCCCTCAGATCTTGCTAATAACCCCAACAAAAATTTGTGGACAATTTCGGCAGCACCACCCTTAGGCCGGAGTCGCCATGAGCTTGACCTCAACACTGCTATGATTCAACACAATCATTCAAACAATTGTTCAAGATACAACTAAAAAGTAATTAGCAACATAAATTTCTCAGCATCCAATACATTTTGTCATATTGTTTGGCAACTAACTCCTGTCTTAATTTCAGGATTTTATTCTGTTCAGTCCGAATAGATTTACTTGCATAGTGACAACTGAATAGGGTCTTCACCGCTACCAATAGCTAAAGAAAGGTGAGAATTGAAGATGTTAACTCTGATGTTATTTCATTGAGAACAACTACAGAGCTTCGTCTCTCATGATGATTTGTTCTGATTGTACTAGCAGATTACATACGTAATGGCAAATTAACAATTGCACCTGTCTTATCTGCCTCTGTCACCTCTTTATGCAGATGTTGCTTCACAAAATGTCCCAAGCAGGTTGACTTTCTTCAGGCCACTTCTTTGCACCTTCAATTATTCAACGGTTGGCTTCCTTCCGCCCTCTTCTTTGCACTTCCAATATAATTATTCTGGGCTTCAAATTTGGTTATCAATGCATATATTCTTGATTATGTTATCCTACATGTTTTATACACCCTAATACATTCAGATGCTATATAATATAGACATATAATTTTCTTTTGTCTCCTTTTTACTTCAATTTTTCGGTTGTTCATATCTTTTTAATCAATATAATAATGACCATTTTGCGTCTTCATGTTTTAAGTTCTATGCATCTTTCGAATTTATACAGAATGAAATATAAATTACTAAATTAGGATTATATATGGAGATATGAGCACCAAAGTATTAACACCGCTATGATTCAACACAATCATTTCGGCAGCACCACCCTTAGGCCGGAGTCGCCATGAGCCCGTAAGAGTGAATTTTAAGGATTTAACGGCGTTGTGCGATTTTTCAGTATTTAACGATGTTGTGCTTTCAGTGATAGGCAACGTTCCGGTTGACAGCGAGGCGCCTATGATGACTTCACCATCTTGAGGATGTGTTGGCCCAATTTTTGAAGATGCTCATAAGGGTAGAGTTTGCATGCATGTGTTCATAGGGGTATGGGGCCATAGGGGTGAGTTTCTCCGTTAAACTGTGTAATTTAAAAAAAGAAGAAGAAAGTATTGACAAAAGAAAACTAGGATGTATTTATTCAAGCAAGGTATGTACGTTGATTCAAGCAAAAAATGCATGTATTTTTTTTTCACGAGTTAACCGAAAGTTGATCAATCATTAAGCAGAAAGTATTGACAAAAGAACAACCGAACAAATGCATGTATTTTTTTCACGAGTTAACCGAACAAATGTCATAGGGGTATACTTTCTGCTTAACTCGAAACTTTTGGATGTATTTTTTTTCATCTGCTTAATGAAAACGTGCTATGCACGTTAAATGAAAACTCTTGTGCCTTGCAGCAGGCCACCGGCGCGCTTGTAACGACACTGCCATCGCCGTCTGGCATGAAAATATCTCCGGCGAATGAAGAACATCTTCACGTGACATCGAGACACAGCGAGAGATCTTTAGCCAGCAAGACGGTTGCTTGGTAAATGAAATGGTAATCTTTGGCCAGGAACAGGAAGACGGTTGCACGTACGTACGGTGACGCCGAGAACAAGTGACAAAATAACTCAATACAAGTGACTAAGCGATCGATATGCATCAATAATCGGCTAGCTATTAAGGCACGACGATGAACTGGTTTAATTTGTTCACACAATTTATTAAAACACACACACACGTCACATCACAGAATCGGATCGATCGACAGTTTCGAGTTTTCCGATCACAAGAGCCCCCGCCACCGACGACCGATCAACTGGTTCACACAATTTATTCAAAGCCAGGTACATATATTATATATAGAATCGAGGCAAATCGCCCAGCACGCCGCGCACACGGCGCGCGCTGGGCCGCCTAGCTGCAGGTCGGGAAGGCGACGCCGCAGGCGGCGAGCGCCTTGCGGGCGGTGGCGCTGTTGAGGAAGACGCTGTACGTCGGGTCGGTCGCGTACACGCACAGGCACCCCTTCTGCTGCTCCTCTTTCAGCTTGTCGCAGCACGTCTGCGAGGGCGGGCCCCCGATGGTGAACGCGATCGCGCACGACGACAGGTTCGACGCGTCGCACTGCTGCGCCGCCGCCCCGCCCGCGCGCATCGCCGCCACCACCAGCAGCGCCGCCGCCAGGACCGCGACCGCCTTCGCCATGGCACGAGAGCTAGCTAGCAGCCTCCTCCTCGTTCGCTGCAGCAAGCGCGGGCGCAGGGCAAGGTGTGTGTATAGGCCGCGGGTGGTGCACGGGAATTAGAGCGCGCTCTGGCGCGGCATTTATAGGCGCTTTGGCGGAGAGGGAGACGGAGACAGCCGTTGCAAGTCAATGCGCGCTTCTCACGTGAGGATTACTCTATGTTTGAGGGTACATTTGATTGGATTGATCGGTACAAGTAATGGGTTACTTCCTCTAAATATTTTTACATGTTAAGTACGATCAATTCTATACAGAAGACTACTACTAATATTATATTTCTTACACTAAATATGCATAAAATTGCTCAATGATAAGTCCATTGGTACTTGTTGGGTATCATAAATATTAGTTTTTTATACACTTGATTAGATTTGAGATAGTCTGACTTAAGATAAAGCTAGATTGGCATTTCTTTTGAGAGGAGCATATCTTGGGGAGAATCAAAATGTTAACTCAAAATCATAGAATACTATTGAAACAGCCAAAATCATAAAATACCATTAAAACAACTAAAATCAACCACAACGAGCTTGTTTTGGCTTATTATATCTTCTTCTCTCACAAAATACTATTAAAACACAGTCAAAATCAGCCTCATCCAGCCAACTTATCCACCAGCGGAACAGGCCGTAGTCTACGCTCTACACATCTATGAATTGAAACATGTAAATCTCTAACCATCTAGCTAACACTTGTAGTTGTAGCTAATACTCCTTCCGTTCTAAATTGTATGTTGTTTTGGCTTTTTGCTATGCACATGTCTAGATACACATGTAAAAACTATGTATTTTGAAAAGTCAGAATGACGACTATAATTCGGAATGGGATGGGTCGGAGCGAGTAGTTATCAATACTGAGTACGCATGCATTTAAAGTCAAACGCTGCTTTGTACAACCACATCAATAAAATAGAGTTGGTGTTGCCTGTTTTTGTGAGAGAGCTCAAAGAAATAATTAATACCTAGCCCTGCACTCCTCCGCGCCGGCATACGCCGACAGTTTCAGAGTTTCAGGCTGGAAATAACTGTAGTTGTGTTGCTTATAACTACACTCTTATGGCTAAAGAATTCGGCAGCGTCTAGAGGAGTTGAGTTACTGTTCTCAAGTAAAAATACGGTGCGTGTCACTATGCTACAGGCACATGCGTAAGCACTAAGCAGCTTTGCCTTTGCGTGTCTATTTTTACTACTTCTGTGTCCCAGGAAGAAATGGACGAGTCCGCACAAGTTTAATGTAGATTTTATTAGTTGTGCTCTTATATTTGAAAATTCCTTAGTTCAAGATAATTTCTATTTCTCTTAAAGACAAAAACACTCTTATGGCTGAAGAATTCGCCAGCGTCTAGAGGCGTTGAGTTACTGTTCTCAAATAAAAATACGGCGCGTGTCACTATGCTACAGGCACATGCGTAAGCACTAAGCAGCTTTGCCTTTGCGTGTCTATTTTTACTACTTCCGTGTCCCAGGAAGAAATGGACGAGTCCGCACACGTTCAATGTAGATTTTATTAGTTGTGCTCTTATATTTGCAAATTCCTTAGTTCAAGATAATTTCTATTTCTCTTAAAGACAAAATGTGTTGTACATTTGGATATATGGGAATATATCGGATATTCTTTTCACAAGAGGGATGAATTTCAATCATCATTTTAAAGATATTTTTCCATCATAAATTTGTACACCAGGCAGGACACCATTCATGGCTGCACACCTAAATTAGTCTCCGTGTACAGTTTTTGCATGGTTAGAAGACTGAGAATCAGAGTCAACTGGATATCATGAGATGCATGGATGAATCTTTTCTTACATCTGATGAAACTCTCCTCATAAATGACTTTACTAAGTCGTGACAGGGTTGGGCTAGTGCTTCTCAGGCCTCAACTACTACTCGGTAGGACATCCGGCCATACTAGATAGGCACACACACATATCAAATGGTGCACGTCATCTAACACTCTGGCTCTCCGTTCCAAACTATAGGCTGTTTTAATTTTTTTAGACACGTTAATTTGTTATACATTTACATACTCTATTATACATAGTATAACATTATGTATCTAAAAAAGTCAAAATAATATATAGTTTGGAATGGAGGAGGAAGTCACTGTGATGAGAATACATATACATTAGCTCCCAATATATGATAGGTCCTGAATGTCACGACTACGAAGCTATGTACGAAATGAAAGTTGATTTTTTGAAAAACTATACGTGGTTGTGATGGCCAGATTATTGTCATACAACAAATGCTACATCAGTTCGAGCGATCTGATCAGTGATCAGCAGATAAGCTACTATATCTGAAAGCATCGTCTTCCTATTCATACTAACGAGGAGTCATCTTGTAAAACAGCATCTCAGGCCCGTTCGGAACAAAGGAATCATCGAGGGTTAATTGCTAGATTTGAGAGGACTTTAAATTTGGGGTTGAGAGAAAAAACATCCATCAAATACCCGAGGGGGAAAAGCCCCTGGGATTGATCTTTGTCCGACCCTTCTCTCCTTCTCTTCTCTGACATTGAGACCGTAGAGTATACACTTATGCTGAAAGACTGAAACTGAAGGTGGACATGCATCAATTTTGTAGAAGAATTTCTAAATTTCAACAGTGGACCACACAGTGGGCTGGTGTACGTCTTTTTTCGTTGAGAGAAAACTAGGTTGCATTTTATTGATTCATATCAAGGATTACATAAGACTCGTCTTTTTTTTTTGACAGAAACAGGAGGGGTAATGCTCCTACTGGTTATATATTAAAACAAGAGAACAAAAGATTTCAAGAGTACAAAGCCGGAGCTTAAGAAACAAAAAAGAGCATTTCAGCTCGCCAAATTACGAGAAGTTGTTCAGCCATTGCACCATGTCGTTTTTTCTGCTTTCTTTTGCTCGTAGGTTAACCAGAGCAAATTCTCTTTTGAAATATACCCAACAGCCTGCAATTGAGGGTTGTATATGTCTGAGGATAAGATCATTTCAGGACATCCAGATACTCCAGCTCATTATAACAATGACTTCCATGAAGAAGGCAACCTATAGTTGGCCTTTTAGACTTTCAACTACTGCCTCTGGTGGTGCCATAGGATCAATTTGCATATTAAGCTGTGCCCAACAACTGTTTGCAAAAGGGCATTGGATAAAATGATGCTCAAGGGTTTCATCTACTGCATTGGAGCACAATACACATTCGTAGCTTTGCAGTATCATATTTTTTCTTCATAATAACCCTTTGGTGCTTAACCTATCTTTTAGAAGCAACCAAAAGAACAATTTATGCTTACGTTGATAGCAAGATTTCCATAACTAGTTAAATGCTGGATGAACTTGTCGGTGGCCAGTGGGTGTTTGTAAGCTTTTTGAGAAGAGAACAAAGTTGATCCCCAAATAATGTATGTCCAGATGTCCTGATCATGACTTAAGTTGAGAGGTCTTCTTCGGTGCTCCATACTACCTTATACTGGTTTTCAAAAAGAACCAGTATAAAAGGATCTAACGGTCTAAATTAGTTGTATACTACTAGAACTTCACCTGTTGTATAAGGTAGTATAAGTCGAGTAGTATAGTAGTATAGGGGTATTATGGAAAAATTTATGTTTAACATGTGGTATAGTGTAGTATAGATCGAGAAGTATAGTGGTATAGGGGTATTATAGGAAAAAATTATTTTTATTTTCATACTCATTTGGTCCGATATATTTATTTCTGTTTACACATATGTTCATTTAGTTTAGAAGCTCCAATAAAAAATTATATTATAGTCTAATTATAAAATTAACCATCCCTCCATACTCCATACTACCATAGGGTAGTATGGAGCACCGAAGAAGACCTCTAAGTTGATGGCTTCCATGTTTTCTGTCAATGTTTGCAGTTGATCAAAGGCCAAGGGAGGTATAAAACCTGGTCCAGGGATGTGATTCTTTTTGCTGTAAAAATGAAGATGAATTTATCCTTCGCAAAGGAGTAAAGTTCAGGCCAGGAGATGGACGGGACTGTCCCATTTCATAAGCCTGTCCAAAGCATGCATGTTTTTCCATCTTTGATAGTAGGGGTAGCCATTCCTTTAAAACGAGTGAGAAGCTTTAAAATATCTCCACCAAAATGACCCCTTGTTTGTGTCTCCTGGTAGTTTTCCATTTTTGTAGTATTTTTCTCAAATCAGATTTACTGGTCCTTGTAAAGATCTCCCTGTCGTCTTCGTCAACCTCGACGGGGCTACCCATACAGCAGGGTGTGGCAGCTGCCCCATCTATCCGGCGGAGTAAGACCCCCTCCCACATCTTGCTCAGTGAGAGATTTGAACGCAGATCGCGGCGGCTGGCCGGTTCTCCGTCGGTCATGGCGTCGAGTGAATGGAAGAAGAAAGTGAACAAGAGCGAACCGTTATGTGGGCTGTATGGGCCTGCAAGTCTACTTTACGTTTTGCGATAGGCCCAATCTGTCAAAGGCAACCTGCTCTTCTTGATGTCCTCGGGCGTTGCAGCGCTGCGCAATGGTACTCCTCGCTAGTCGACGCTGTCCGCCTCCGCCCCTTTCCCCCAAGCCACCAAGCCACCGGCTGCCGGCTGCTCTTCTTGATGTCTATTCTGGATTGACATCACTGTTGCAGTTTGCCGGGCATCAGTTGTAGTCAAAACATCAGTGGGTGGGCAGCACAGGCTGATCTCGTCTATGGCAACGGGCACCGGGCAGAGCAAGAGCAATGCAGCTGGGCTATCTGCTACTCCATCTCAACCGAGCTAAAGCATTTAAGAAGGCACGAGCTCTAGGTTTCTTCTGCAATCACCTGCTAGTCAGCGTGTCCCTCAATTGTTTGTTGAAATGCCAAACCAAACAAGCGCACTCTATGTCTTTGGCGAAATGCTGACCACACTCTGTTTGGCGCTGGAGCAAATGGGGACTGAAAGAGGAAGCAAGTTCACGTTGATGCCAAAACAAAGGATGATGTTGGATGGAGGGGGCGGGAGAGCTAGGAAGCGTGCGGCGACAGCGGCAGTAGTGGACATGAAGCAGCGGCGGCTGGCATCTACGCCGGCAGGGCTATGATGAATTCTGCCCCAGCTAAAATTCGGGGCTAGCTCCGCCCACCGGAGCAAAGAGCCACCACCTGTCATTGAGACCGACGCCGAGATTGCAGCTTGAAGCCGAAACCCACCTCAACAAAGAAGCTTGTGAAGAAGCAACAACCATCTTTGATGTTACAACAGTCAGCACATCACAAGATATGTATATAAATCGATGAATGCCCAGGGAAAATCTTATGGCCAACGGCCATATCATCGCCGAGAGTACGGGCTCAAGGCCTCAAGCATAGCAGGCGACCCGACCTTGATCCACCCAACGATGAAGCAAATGATTCACCGTCACTGTCACTGTCGACACCATCTCCACAAGCACCGTCGTCACTGTCAATAATGTTTCCCTTAGAGATTTGCTGCAAATCTAAAGCAATCCACTGACCTCCACCGTCACTGTGGACACCATCTCCACAAGCACCAGTCGATCTTGATGGTTGGACGGCGACATGCACCTCAAAAAAGAAAGATAAGCTAGGATGGCACGCGCGCCGTTATGGGCAGGGCAAAACATTTGGCCGGTAAATGAAATGGTAATCTTTGGCCAGGAAGACGAGGCTGCACGTACGGTGACACACCGAGAACAAGTGAGAAATAATTCATTATTTATTTATTTAGTAAGTTCACCACTCTGTAGTCTGTAGTAACACCCATCGGAGGCACAAGTACATTAAGACCGATCGACACATGCATCAATCAATCGGCTAAAGTATGCACTCCACTACGATCAGCTCGTCCACACAATTTATTCAAGCCAGGTACATGTATACGTATATTTATTTTTAGTACTACAGAAGCGAGCCAAATCGCCCAGCACGCGCGCGCACGGCGGCGGGGCGCCGCCCGCCGCCTAGCAACCGGTCGGGTAGGTCACGTTGCATTTGGCGAGCGCGCTGCGGGCGGTGGCGCTGTTGAGGTAGCTGCTGTACTGCGGGTCGTTGGCGTACACGCACAAGCACCCCTTCTGCTGCTCCTCTTTCAGCTTGCGCAGCACGTCGGCGAGGGCGTCCCCCCGAAGGTGAACGCGATCGCGCACGACGACAGGTTCGACGCGTCGCACGGCGGCGGCGGCGGCGGCTGCGCCTCCCCCGCGTACATCATCGCTGCCGCCACCAGCAGCGCCGCCGCCAGGACCGCGACCGCCTTCGCCATCGCACTGCTTGTTGTTGGCTCCTTCGTTCCCTGCACGAGCTGCAAGTCTCTTGTACACTACTCGTGTGTGTGTCTTTGTACTCGTGTGTGTGTGTGTGGAGTGCGCTCTGGCGTGGTATTTATAGGCGGTGGCTTAGGCACTTCGGCGGAGAGGCCCGGGAGACGTCGACACGCCGTTGCATGTGTGGATGGCCTTTCGCCGCCGACGGCCATTGCAAGTCAATGCGCGCGCTTCTCGCGTGAGGAGATACTCTATATCTAAGGGTACATTTGACTTGGCTTGGAGCCACATGCCACACTCAGCCTGTTGCTGGGTCATGCTGAACAGTGAACAATGCAATAGGATTGCGTACAATGTTGATTGAATTGATCGGTACAAGTAGAATTTCTTGTTAAGTATATGTTGGTAATTATTGACATTTTTTTAGGGACATGAACGGCGTACCGAAATGTTAACTCGAAACGAAAAGCGTCGTCTACACATCTACGAACTGAAAACAGATACATATATATATACAAATCTGACCGCCTGGCTAACAGTTGTACTACCTCCGTTTCAAATTATAGGTTGTTTTGGCTTTTCGAAGTTCATCACCTTTGTTATGCATCTAGATAAACGTTATGTCAAGATTCATAACAAAATCTATGAATCTAGAAAAGTCAAAATAACTTATAATTTGGAACGGAGAAAGTAGCTGCTAGTTGTCAACGGTTGCTTGCCCTCGGACATTGTAATCTTGCATAATTTATCAAATCTTGCACAATTACTTCTGAGTGAGTGTGCAAAGTCAGACGTTGTTTGTACAACCGAAACAGCAAAATGCATGGAGTCGTTGCTTATTTTTGTGGGAGAGCTCGAGTACTAGCCCTGCATCCTGCCGCGCCGACATGCGCTGGACATACGCCTGAACCGGAGGGTACGGTTACAGTTTCAGACTGGAAATAACTGTAGCTGTACTAGTACTCGCAACAGGAGGATGTTCTGTAGGTAGGCACAGCCAGAGAAGCAAGAAGGAATTATGTGGTGCGGCTCTTTGGCAGATCGATCGGCTCTACGTTCAGTCAATAGGTGCGTGCCAAGAACGGTCCTGAATCTAGTGTACGATATATCATGACTGGCGAAGCTGTGTATGTACGAAATGAAAGCTGATTTTTCAAAGAGTCTATTATGATGGCTAGATTGTTGTCCTACAGCGAATGCCGTAGCACTTCGATCTGATCAGGTGATAAACAGGCAAGGTACTACTTTATAACATATCTGATCTTGGAGGTCACGTGTGGTTCGTTAACTGTTGAACAATGAGCGCCATTTCTAAGCACGGTAAACAGAACTTCACGGATCTGAAAGCATCGTCTCGCTCTGGGAAATGCAACAGAGTTAGAAGCGTGTCAATCGTATTAAGCTGCAGACTTCCACGATGAACTGGATTCAGACAATCTATTCGTACATTCGCCTTCGCCATATCACGCACGAGACACACGACTACACGAGGCACACGAGTACCGTCGGCCGTTGTTGCTTCTCTCCGCCTCTCTAATGAAAATGGCCCATGGGCCTTTTTTGAGGAATTGACCATGGGCCTATTGATCGCGTATCCCCGTTCCCGCGCACACAATCTCACCTCTCCTGGGCCGGGATTATAGATTATGGGCCTGACTCCATCTCGCCGGAAAACGAAAGGCCTCACCCACCCAAAATAGAAACACCGGAAGACGACAGGTTACACGGTTCGCCGACCAAACGGGCAGCGACCGACGCGATTCGACGGGTGTTTGCCAACTCGCCATGCACCCGCGTCCAAACCCCGCCACCTGACACGGACGCCGAGAGACAAGGGCGATCAGGCCTGATCATCATTCTCCTAGTCGGCCAGGCCTCTCCCAATCTCCCATAGGTGGACCTTCCAGTCCCTTCTTCCTCCCCAACCGAAGCACGGCACGGCAGCTCCTGAACCCGCCACGCGTCCCCCACCCTCCCGGCCGGTACCACGTGTGCGTCGAGGTGGCGCTCGCCTCCCCTGCTCCCTCTCCTATTATAACCTCGTCGAGCCCCCTCGCCGCCATACCAACTCTGCCACTCAGCTCGCTAACAAGCAACCAGAGATTCAGGATCACGACCCAGCTTTGTCATCTTCCGCTGCGATCCAGCCCGATCATTCAGTCGGTAGCCAAGGCCCCCCGGCGTCGACGGCCATGGACGCGCCCGCCATGCTCACGCGCAAGCACGTCCCCGAGGACGTCGGCCTCCGCAACACCGGTGAGTAACCGAGTACTCCGCTGGTCACTAGTATTAGAAGTTCCGCGTCGCGATTGGCACGCGTCTCTTACCTTGCTTTGGTGGTGTCGCGCGCGCGTGCAGGGGAGGACGAGGCGGCGGCGGCGGCGGCAGGGGGGCAGGGGCAGATGCACCGCGACGAGAAGCAGCACAAGCCGGTGCTGAAGAAGGTCAAGGAGAAGGTGAAGAAGATCAAGAGCACCCTCGCCGGCGGCCATCACGGCCACGGCGGCGGCGAGGAGCGCGCGGGGGACGACGCGGCCGACGGCGGCAGCAACAGCAGCGAGGAAGGGGATGAGGACGCGGCGGAGAGGGAGGCCGCGCTGGAGAAGGGCGGGTACATGGAGGACGTCGAGGACAAGCCCGTGCTCACGGAGTCCGACCCCGAGGTGCACGGCGCGCCCAGTAAGTGCTACTGTACTGCTAATCTGTACTATCTTTCACGGAGAGGCTGATCGATTGGTTACGCATGCCGAGTCTTGGGTGTACTGACATGCTGCTCGACGCGACACGTTGCAGTGTACGAGTCGGAGCGGGCACAGCCGGCCGTGCAGGACCTGGTCGCGAAGTACGATCCGGCGAGGGCGCCAGCCGTGCAGGAAAGCGAGGGCCACGGCGCACCCGGGGTGCGGTTCGGCGACCTCGGCGGCCCCGGCTTCGAGAGCCCGGCCGCGCCGCTGTCCCCGGCGCCCTCGCCGGCGAGGACACCGGCCGTGCAGGAGGCGGCGGAGGGTGACGCCGCACCCAGGGTGCGGCTGGGCGACCTCGGCGGCCCCGTCGTCGAGGACCCCGCCGCGCCGCGCTCCACGACACCCGCTGCGCGAGGTATGGGCACACTGTAACACCACTTTGATCATATCTTTGCCACTCTGCCTGCTCATGTTCCGTGACACTTACACGTCGGCATGCTAAATTTTGCAGAGGGTGAGGACATCGGCACGACGCCCGTGGTGCAGCAGTTCGAGACCATGAAATTGTCCGACGACCCGGCACACGTTGGCGCGGGGAAGGACGCCAAGGCGGAGGAGTGGAAGGACACTGCCGCCGACAAGATGGGCGGCGGCGGCGGCGCGAGTTACACGGAGAAGCTCAAGAGCGCGGCCGCGGGCACCACGGAGTACGGAAAGAAGCTAGCGAGCACGGTCTACGAGAAGGTCGCCGGCGCCGGCACGGCCGTCGGCGCGGGGAAGCGCGACGGCGGCGAGCGCACAGAGAACGCGCCGGCGCCGCCGGCGTCGAACGACGCTTCCGTAGCCATGGACGCCGGCACGACGGAGGAGTTGAAATACGATGCCCCCGTAGCCACGGACGCGAGGAACGGCTCATCCGGCGTGGGGTACACGGACAGGATCAAGTCGGCGGCCGCGGGCACAGCCGGGTACGGCAAGCAGCTGGCGTCGACCGCGTACGAGAAGGTCGCCGGCGTCGCGCCCAACCTCCGCCCGCAGGTGGGCGCGGGGAACAAGCCGGCGGAAGACGCACACGCACGCAGCGAGGCAATGCCGGTGTCAGACGCCGCCGGCGCCGAGGAGGAGTGGAAGGACGCGCCCGCAGCGGCGACGGACGACGCGGCCGCCGCCGGCGCCGCGTCGGGCGGGCCGGGGTACACGGAGAAGATCAAGTCCGCGGCGGGCGGCACCACGGAGTACGGCAAGCAGCTGGCGAGCACCGTGTACGAGAAGGTCGCCGGCGCCGGCACCGCCGTGGCGGGCAAGGTCCAGCAGGCCACTCGGTCGGCCGGCACGGCGACGCCCGGGGTCGGCGCCCAGCAGGACACGAGCGCCACTGCCGGAGCTGGCGGGCAGGACAAGGGGGTGACGGTGACGGGGTACATCGCGGAGAAGCTGCGGCCGGGCGACGAGGACCGCGCGCTCAGCGAGGCGATCTCCGGCGCCGTGCAGCGCCGCAAGGAGGACGCCGGCGGCACGGTGGCGCAGCGCGTGCCGGCGCCCGGGCAGGTGGTGGCCAAGGCGCGCGAGGCCGTCGCGTCGCTCACCGGCGGGAACCGCGTCTCCGAGACCGTGCAGCCAAGCGCAGCCACAGGTACTGAATTCTGTTCCGCTCTGTTCTATACATCGAACAAAAGCACTCGTCCGTAGTGATCGATCAGGAGCTGACGAGAAGTTGTCTTTGCGATGCAGGGGAAGAGGTGAAGGAAGGTTATGGCGCGGAAGCGCCGGTGATCCACGGCGAGGAGATCGGCGACAGGAGGCTGAACACGAACACGATGTGGAGTGCGTCGCGAGAGCACGGGAGCTCTGGATGACTGTCAATGTGTCGATACACGTGTGTGATGTGATTAGTTCCGTGGGGTCTCGTCTGACGTCTGGTTTGGAATAAGTGCACTGGTGGTGTAACACACGGTGTGAGGGTCGTATTTACTTCTAAAGTTCTGAGTGTATTTTGTTCTTGACTGTTTATGTGATGGTCTCTTGTAAGTACGTATGCATACGCATGTCTGTAATCTGTTTGTTCAAAGTCGTTCTGTTTCCTTTGCTCTGTTATTTGTGTCGTGTGTCGCCCAAGCAGTGCCTCATTAACGTTGTAGTAGTCATATATGATCAGAAGTCAATACCGAAGCTATTTCAATGAAACACTCCTGCAGAGCTACTTGCCGTTGGAGGTTTCAAAATAGAGGAGCGAAAACAACTGATGGAAGTGGGAACGAATTCCGCAGTAACCGGAAAATGACGATGTGACCCCTGCCCAGAGAGTTTCAGCTCATGAGACCTGTTTCCAATCTAACCGAGCCCTCTGCCCCTAGAAAGCTCGTTCCATATCCTCTCCTCAAATGGATCGCCACAAAGCAGAACATTGTGGCGAAAGAGATGAGCAACGACAGCTGAGCTGAAGGAGCTGCGGGAGATGAGGCAAGCCGGCGCCCGGCGGGGCAAGGAAGGTCACGCAACCGTGCGCGGGTATCGGCAGGCCGGCCCGGACATGCTGCCGCACGCCGGCGCAAAGAACAATGCCCGTGACTTGAGATGAGACTGTTGAAATGGGCGAAATTTTTTCATAAAAATTATCACATCAATTTTTTTTATTATTTAGCAGTGCTAAACCTAAACTATTAATAAAACTAATTACACAGATCTAGAAATCACGAGACGGATAATTAGAGAGTAATTAATTACTCAATCCGTTCTGAAATATATGTCGTTTAGGATAAACAAAATAGTTCATTTTTGAATTAAATGGCTTGTCCTAAACGAGGTATATTTAAAGGAGGGAGTAAATATTTAACACATGGTTACAATAGCATTACCGTTGCAAATCATAGATTAAATAAGCTCATTAGATTCGTCTCGTGACATACACTCCACCCATATAATGTGTTATTTTTTTCGTTTATATTTAGTAGTTCATGCATGTAACATTCTCTGTATCGAAGAGTGAATTTTTTTTTTGGGACAACTAAACATGGGTCAAAAAACTAGCAGGTCCGTAGAGTAAAAAAAAAAAAAATCTTCAGCTCCTCACCCGGCGGTAGTTGCTTCTCAGGAGCTTTTCGTGGTACGTGTTCAAAACTGTACTTTCTTATTTCTATGGAGCCGGATCTATGGAAGAGACCTGCTGCTTCATGGATTTAAACCTTAAGGCCAATGTGAAGAACCTGATCTTTCCTAGCCATTTCTCACATGGAAGAGACATTGTGGCTGCCACATAGAGGATTTGGATCCCCATGGGATCTCTCTAGATCTAATTAAATTTTCTTTTTCTAGCCATTTCTCACATGGAAGAGACATTGTGGCTGCCACATAGAGGATTTGGATCCCCATGGGATCTCTCTAGATTTAATTGAATTTTCTTTTTCTAGCCATTTCTCACATGGATTTTGATCCCGTTCAGATGGATTTGTTATTCGAATGTTACGAAAATAAATCCCAGATCTTTCCTCCCTGTCCTTTTGGAGCCACTTTTTTTCTACTTGGATCAACTTCACAACTTTATCATGAAAGATTAAAATTAAGCATCTAACTAAGACGGTGTGCACCTTCTTGAGGCAGACGCGGCACGTGGCGGCCAAAAGCCCTGGCACTATATATGTGTCGGTGCCGGAACCTAGCGGGGGTCCAAACACCTGCAGAAAGTGCGCTGTATCCCGTCTCTCGATGGTCGATGCAAGGGCAACACAATGACACGAGATTTATCCTGGTTCCGATCTTTCGATCGTACGTCCAGCAGGGTGTGCTTGCGCACTATATTGCCTTGCACCGGGGATGCTCGTAGTAGGGGGCTACAAGCTTGGCGGGAGAGGAGGATGAACCCCCAAGTCCCTTAGAGCGAGTGGGATGTTGAGCGTAGTGTTCTTGGCGAACTTAGCGGTGAAGGAGCGAGTGAGCGTGTTGTGTGTGTCCTGTGAGTCCTAGGGGGCTGCCTCCTCCTTTTATAGTCCAAAGAGGGGCAGTTACAAACAGTGAGAGTACAGAGCTTGGCACAGTGATGGCGTATGATGGGGTATGGTCGCAGGCGTGGCTCCTGTCCTGGCTCGCGTTGTCAGATTATACGACTTCCTGGCGTATGGGGCTCTGACTCGTGACGTAGCGTTCCCTTTCATGATGCGTGCTCCCTGTGCTCCTGGTTTTGAGGGCTTGCGTTGTGCGACATCATCAGGTGCAACAGGCCGTGCACCCATTCGAGGGTCCCCCATACCCATTCGAGAGGTTCCCGTACCAGAGTTGGTGGAACAGGGGAGCGTGACAGCACAGGCCTGTCACGCTGCACGGGTCCGTGCGCAGCGTCGAGGATGACCTCACGGTGTGAGGAGTTGGTGGAGATGACCGGGGATGGGTGAAGGATACGTCGCTTGACTTCCGCGTCCAAAGCCGTACAGAGCCATTAAATGCTTTTGTCCATGGGGCAGGCGAACCGTCAGCGGGCCCCACGAGCAAGGGAGAGACCTCGAGCGAGGAGGCCTCGAGCGAGGCGGAGTTCCGATTCGCTCGAGGGGTGCTGGGCACCCTCGAGCCTGACAGAGGTTTGGCGCTGCCTTGCTTAACTCTCGCTGAGTTTATTAGTTCCGGTGGCTTAGTCGGTAATTATCGTAATCTTAGGGCCCCCTTAGGATTGGCACCGACAATATGTGTGGGGAGGCTAGGCGCGGGCATCGCCCATCATCGAGCCCGCTCAGGACGCGACGGCAGGGGGGTGTCGTCGCGTCGTGGGCGGGTGTCCGAACGGCAGTGAGCTCGCCCTAAACGCGATGGCGCATGCCACCGTGATGAGGACCACGCCGCTGCTCTAGAGACACCTTCGCCTCTGGCCCTCAGTTGGGGCCATGAGCCTCTAGAGGGGCCAACAAGTAGGAATAGAAGATGACTGAGAGCATCTCTATCAAATTCACAGGGGATTGAGAGGAAAAAAAACTTGCTGCAACAAATCCTCTTTATTGTTCCCCCTCTTGCTCATCTGTCGACACCCTGTAGGATCGAGGAGGCCGACTAGAGGGGGGTGAATAGTCGGTTCTAAAAATCTAACAAGACTTAACCGATAAAAATGCGGAATTAAAACGATCGGTCAAAACTCGACTACACCCCAAAAATATGTCTCTCAACTATGTGCACCAACACCCTATGTATAGATCAAGGTTTGCAATCCTAGGGTGACAATCAAGCAAGAATGTTTCTAAGAATATAAATTGCTTGAATGTAAGTTGCACAAATTAAAGGAACTCAAGTGAACAAACCACAAAGGAGAGACACCGAATTTTTCCCGTGGTCTCGGTGACTTGCCGGTCACCCCTAATCCACGTTGAGGTGGATTCAATGTTCCAACCGCTCCTCCATCAAGGCACCGCTTGATCTTGAGCCGGCTTGAACCAAAGAACCGCTCACACCTCGATTCCACTAGAGTTGCTCTTCACCACTCCGGTGAGGCGAGCACAAAACCTCTCACAAGCACACCGGGCCTTCTCACAAGCTTCTCTTGAGAAGATCACCGGATCACAGCACCACCACGCCGTCTAGGTGTCGGCAAACACCAAGAGTAACAAGCCAAGACTCACTTGACCCTTCACCAAGTGCCTAAAGCTCAATCTCTTATGCAAATGCACTCAAATCTTGCCTCTCACCCTCTCTTATGTGCAACACATGCACAAACTCGTGGGGAGGACTTGCTCAAGCTCAAGGATACTCAATGGAATGCTCAGCCCTCATCCAAGGTGCAGGAGACCGGGTATATATAGGCCAACCCTCCCAAACTAGCCGTTACATACAATCAGCCCGAAACGCTCTGTTTTGGCGGACTGTCCGCCCTACAAGGCCGGACGGTCTGCCATTTGAACCCAACGGCTATATTCTCAATAAATGCCTCTCTCAGTCGACCGTTATGTCTCTCGCGGACTGTCCGCCTTATAAAAGTGCTCTGGAACCCCCAGAAACAGTCTCTGAGTGAAGGGTCCGCCATTAGGTCCGCGGGTCAGAAAATCAACCGCGGACGGTCCGCCAGGAATTGGCGGACGGTCTGCCATTCGCGGACTGTCCGCCTCAAAAGTGGCGGACGGTCCGCAGTCTATTTTTTCAGCACGACCGAGGCTCAGCAAAAAGGTCATAACTCTTAGCTCCGATGTCCAAATTAGGTGATCTTGGACTCTATGGAAAGCTTGTTCAGAGGACTACACATCCCAACTGAATGCTTGACCCAAAACACATTGGATCAAGGCACAAAAGCAATCCAAGATCCACCTCTCATTTCCATCAACCATTTGCTTAACGATTTTTAGCAAACTACCGGTTCCTTGTCAAGGTTAGTATGCATATGCAAGATTGAGCTTTTAACACCTAGTAAAGACTCAAGCATCATCAAGACCCCTCTTAATAGTACGGCATTCTATCTTAGCAATCCGGTCTTTTCTCCACTAATCACCGAGACCGGCAAAATGAAATGCCCTACATTTCATACCTTTGCCTTGAGCAAATTCTTTGGTCTTCTTTGATGCCCATATGCATATTGTTCATCACCTTAATTTCTTCAAGGCTCTTTATGTTCATCAACATATAGACCGTGCCCACTTCATCTCATCAATATACATGATGTCGATCAACATATGATTTTCATATTCTTGCATTCTTCATATGATTGATGTGGATCACTCATAGCTTCATATAACATTTCATGGTCCATCGGTCCAAGCCTTTACTCGCCCTTCACCACTGCCTTGGTCCCTCGGCGTCAAGCCTCTTGCTTGCCCTTCACCCTTGCATGGTCCATCGCAGCCAAGTCTTGCTTGTCCTTCACCATCTTGTTATACAAAACCACTTTGTATACCACATCTTCAATGTATTCACTTCCTCATTATGACCACCATGTGAAATTCCAATCCAACAACATTTCCTTGGTGATCAATAACTTATCATGCTCATCCTTTTGATCTTTATCAATTCATGATGTTCATATTTATTCACACCTTTATAACAACTAGTTGAGCTTTACAACGAATTCAAGTCACTTCATCAACATGACTCAAGTTGCTCACACTAGTGCATCTCTATGGACTAATCACCTGTGTATCTCAACATAAACACATATTAGTCCACCTAGGTTGTCACTCAATTACCAAAACCAAACAAGGACCTTTCAATCTCCCCCTTTTTGGTAATTGATGACAACTTTACAAAGATATGGAAATTAAGAGCATTCCAAGCTAGCATTTCACATAAGAGTAAATTGCTAACTTGGTTTGGATTTTATGTTAGTTATCCAACTTTAAGACCAATTGCTGAGATTTGGATAAACACCATAAAACCCGACTAGGTAGTGATAACTCCCCCTACATGTGTGCTCAAGTGGTTTGGTTTCAAAATTGCACACATGCATAAATATGACATTTGTGAGAGTGTTAGCACTACTAAGCGATGCTAAGGTATACATGATAGAATTGTACCTTTGCAGTGTGTATACCAATTGATAATTCATCCTTAGCATCAACCTTTGCTAGATACAAGTGAAACTAGATACCACATGAGATCAACAATATGAACAAGGTTCTAGATAACACTTTGCAATACTAAGATTAGGCTATACATACCACTAAATCAATCATCAACCAAGTCTTAGCTCTAGCAAACATTTGCATACAAACATGTAGGAATTTATAACAAGTGCAATGCAAGCAACCAAATGTAATGCACAAACAAATGCATCAAACATGTATTCATGAGCTTGCTCCCCCTACTTGTGTGCTTCTCTTGTCTTTGTTTTTCAAGAATTTTGATCCCCTTCTATTCTTCAATCTTGCTTGCTTTGATGAAAAATATGCAACATATATCTAGATGCAAGATTGGGTCCTTCTATGTCCATGCCCAACTTTTTATCTTGTAATCACTCCCCCTTTGTGCATATCTCATATCATTGTTCCAATCTCCCCCCCTCTTTGCATGTCTCATATCCATATCTTTGTTCCAACTTCTCCCCCTTTGTCATGAATTACCACAAAAGGGATGCACTAGGGTATGGAAGGTTGATACCTAAATCCTGCACTTTTGATGGACACCACCGAATAAATATATGGCATACCACTTGATAGTATTGAGCTCTTGTAGGTGAGGAAACTTCATCTTGATTTGATCACTTAAGGTTGAGGATCACTTGAATTCTTGTAAAATACCACTTGTAAGCTTGTTGTAGACACCATTCATGAACACCACTTGAAAAAAAATACCGCTTGATGGATGATGTAGGTGATACAAAATGTGGGGATTGTATATGTCAAGATACTACACTATTGAAATTGATATCCATTTGCATTGTAATCTTCTTCGCAAGATTATTTTCATTAACTTCCCTTTCTTTTGACTTGAACTAAATGATATGCATAAACCCTCTCTAAGCTTCTTCACACGCCTATAGCGGTTATTTTATTAAGGTTGTACTTGTCACTTGATTGCAATCCAAAATAGGTCAAGTACTTGGGCTCACTAGCTCATGAACAAATTCATATATACTACCACTAGTATCAATCAACCATACAAGCAATAGTGGTAGGCTATGAATTCTAAACTTTCAATTGATATACATGATCCTATTAAGCATGTACTATATGCACTAACCGCATACTAGGAAGAGATGAAAATGATCATGCACATTACAATGATACCTTTGCTATCTTGGAGTAGAGGATAGTTATTAGATTTCAATCAAGCTCCTCAATAGCAATGTGAAGTCTAATTTAATAGCTTGGTGAAGGCCAATGATCAATATAAAATCCATTCTTCACCCATATAATTTGGAAGCCTCTTATGATCAAGTCCACACTCTTCATGTTGTGGTTGGCATGCTTCATTCAAATTTTTAGAGAGATACCACTTTATGAATTCCACTTTGTTAGCTTATCCAATGCTTGCTTCCTTTTGAGTTATTTCTTGCTTTAGATCAATCCTTTTGATTTTCTTCAACTAAGTATCTCCAATGCTCTTTAGATCACCACTTCATCTAGCCTTTCAAGCTAACATGCTTGGTTATCCCACTAAGGGCAGCAACCCATCAAGGGCGAAGTGACCTATCTCCAAAGAACCTTTCTTGACACTAATTGAACCATATTTGTTTGATTGATCAATAGTGAACTCAATTTAGTTGTAAACCTTGATTTCATATTTGAGTTCCTCTATGTCTTGCTGAAATCCATTTCTTCCTTCATTTTGTTTGAATTTGAAGTACCAAATGTATATCAAGTAAACTCCAGAATCAAATGGCCTTGTGTCCTTTCACAAGTCATGCTTCTAGCTCAATTCAAAACCAAATTCATGACTCTCAATCATTTATAATCATGTTTCCAACTTGAGAGACTTTCAATCAAAGTGACTCTTCATAATTCCAATGTTTGTTGCTTTTCTAACAGATTTTGTATGCTGAATGAAAAATCCATATCTCCCGAAGTATAGATCCAATGACCATGAAATTTGATGGAGATGTGCTTCACTAAGTCTTCTTTCAGCTGTAAAAAGTTGAGCTTCATTTGACTTATCATGTGCTGCCAGATTTCACATTTTTCCACACAACTACATGCTAAAAACTGTTGCACTATAGTTGACAAGATTCGCTATAAAACTGAAGCATCCCTTATCCAATGATCATGAAACTTGTACAGAATTTTCAACCATATGTGCGTAGCATGTCCACATAATTTCAATCCAATCCAACATGGTTTAGTCACTTAAACTCAGACTTGATTTTCGCTTATCCAGATTTTCAATGTTTGGACAGATTTAACAACTTGAGCTATACTTCGTCATTTTGAACCAAATTTGAATCCAACTCATTTGAACTCTCTCACAAGATACAAATCCATTCAAATTCACTTAGTAGAGATTATCTTGTGAATTTATCCAACTCTTGATTACTAGTCATTAAATCCATTCAAGCATCTCATGCATGCGACATGTGCATATATGTCTTGTTCAATCAACTCATATGCACCATCATCCAAATAACCTCAACTAATTTTAATGTGCAATGATAATGTTCTACTTGAGGAGTTTGCAAAGTAAGGCACCATACTCACAAATTTTGTCATTGTAATGCTAACATGTTGATTTCTGAATTTTCTTCAAAGATTTCACATTTTCAGCTCATCATAAGATAGACGTGCATTTGTAACAATATTCTTCCCATGAAGCAACCATCTCCAACTTTCTTGTTCAATTTTAATTCTTCCACATGTCATGATACTTAGATATGGACAGCTGCAATCATCCTTACACCTAGCTGAATTTTCACACTCAATAGAGCTAAGATATATTGCTTTGTTTTAGATATATTCATCTCTAAAACTTTCTCACTTGATAAAGCTAAAATTCTGAAAGTTAATCACAGCCCAAAAGATAGGACCAGAGAACCATTGAATTTCCCATTACACTTAGCAACTTTCATCAAGAGAATATCATTGTTCCAACTCTTCTATAATGATAGTGAGTCGCAATAATCTCAATCTTCAGCTTCTGTAATGTTTCAGGCACTAGCTGATTTTCATATTGCATAGAGGCTGTCCAAAACACTTTGTCACTTGCAACTAAATTTTAAGGTCTTCAATGTACTTTGAATTTCTAAATGTCCATGGCCATGTACAGCTTGAGGAAATGATCTCACGCTTGACAAACACTTTTCTTCAAGCATGCTGATCACAAGATAGTAGAGCTGAACATCTTCACTAATCTTGACCTTGAAAGACCATAAAGACCATCCATCTGAGAAAACCAATAGGCTTGCTGCAAGAAATCCAATCTCTATAGCTCAAACTGCCATTGATGTGCTTCTAAACAATTTTTATAACAGCAGCCCAAAGTACACTTTGTCATAAGCAAATTATATTTGAAAATAATCCAAAGCATATCGCTGTCCTTGATCATATTTGGCAAGTGTCGATAATGTCAAATTTCAGCTAGCTGCACTAAATCAAGCATAAGTGACCATGTCCATTTTTCAACCAAAATAACTGCACTTTTGTACTAGCACAATTTCAGCAATTTCTAACTCCAATTATGATCATGAAGAATCATTTTTCTAATCAACAAGATCATGGTGCAAGAGCAGAATCAAATTTGCCATCTCACTATATTGAAGGGTTGAGCACATAGGTAATGTTGATATCTCCAATTTCAAATAATTTTCAGCAAAGCACCACCGTGAAAATTGTTTCTACTTGCTGAACCAAAAATGACACCGCTTGATATGTATATTTCAGACCTTGGTCATCAAAGAGATAGGCTCACAAATAAATTTCTCTTGTGCCAAATATCAAGCAAGCCTTCCATAATCTCCAATATACCAAACTTGTTGCACTCAAGTCATAGGTGTGTCATAATGCAAAAAATATGTTGTCCGAGAATTTCTTTGAGCAGTCCAAAGATTTAATTCCATGATATACCAATTGAAAATTTTAGTAGCTAGTTGTGTGATATATGATTGATCAACCTCACTCCACAAAATATCCAATTTTCAACTCAAGTACTTGAACAAGTGCATAATCCAATCATAGTCCAAATAAATTTCAGCCCTCATAAATTTATACTTCTCTCATTCACTTGACTTTTCCCAACTTCACCCAAATGTCATGATTCCTCACTCTCATACCAATTGCAACATATGCAAGATCAGCTCAAGAGAATATGGAAATGCATGAGATGGGGAGTAGTTGTGAAACCAAAATTCTTGAGTGAAGGAATTGATTGATGAATCTTGAGGGTATGCTTCAATAAATCGAGATAGCATTGGTTCTTGATATACAACAATCCATCCTAAACTTGACTCCATCTCAAAGTATGGTATAAAATTGATTATCCAAAAATGAGCCAAGCTTCCAATGCCTCTCCAAGTACCTATTAAGCAACACAAGCACTTTTTGGTACCCAAACCGGGTTGGGTCCTTTGAGGTTAGTCACAACATATTTAGGCACCCAAATGGCCTTTGCATGAACTTTAGGTGAACTAACAATTTTAGCAACAATAGAACCATTTCTAGCCTTTCTAAGCAAATAATGATCATTATAGAGAATAGGCTTAGGAACATCACCCATGGGACAATTTTTACCAATGTGTCCCTTTTCCCGGCAATTGTAGCAAGTTGGATTTTGTCCTCTATGAATTTTCTTCATTCCTTGCTTGTTGCCGACTTGCCTCTTTCTTGATTTATTTGGCTTCTCATTAAGCTTGCTAGGACAACTTGAGGCAAAGTGTCCCATTTCCGTGCACTTGAAGCACTTGATGTGAGCAATATTTCTCTTCTTTTCTTCCTTCTTGCTCACTTTCTTTGCATCTTGATATTTCTTTTGATGCTTCTATTGTGCCTTATTCGGCTATTCTCCTTCTTCTTTGGATCAAAACCGAGTCCACTTTTATCCTCAATGCTTCTATCATTACTCCACAAATGTTCAGCCGCCATCTTTGAATGATAGCATCTCTCCAATTTATCATTCAATTTCATGATCTCATCTTTGAGCTCCTTGTTCTCAGCTGCAAAGTTAGTCTCAATGGGCATAGAAGAAGTACAAGCATCCAACTTTGAGCAACAAGGCATATTAAGCAAATCATCACAAGATGTGGACACATCAACCTTAGATGGTGGGTCACAAATTAAATCACATGATGTGTCCATGCCTACATTAACATTTTTGGATACATTGGCAACAAGAGAATCATGAGCTTCTTTGAGCTTCTCATGAGTTTCACTAAGATTCTCATGAGATAATTTTAACTTCACATAAGATTTATTAAGCTCCTCATGAGAACATTTTAGCTCCTCACATAAGTTCTTTAAAGAAGAATTTTTCTTCTTCAAAGTTGTTATTTCAAATTCACTTTTGCCGAGATAATCATGCATTCCTTTTAACATGTCTACAAGCTCATCATATGTATACTCATGATCATCATCATCATCATCATCACTATCATCGAATTTTACCTTTGTATTACCTTTAGCCATAAGGCAATGTAGTGATGATGGTGGACTTGTGAATTCATCAACATGAACATAAGAAAATGAATCATCAACTTGATCATGAGAGCTTGATATAGAACAATTATCCACATAACTTGAGCTTGTGGTAGAGCAATCATCCAATATAACCGAATCATCAACACAACCAAACTTTGTCATATTGGATTCTTCATATATTTCTTGAAGCCTCATCCACATATCATGAGCACTCTTTAACTTGCATACCTTGTAGAACACATCTACACTCAAAGCACTAAATAGAGCATTAGTAGCTTGAGCATCGAGATGTAGGCATTTCTCTTGCCCTTTTGTTGGAGCATGATCATCCAAAGCATGAGAAAAGCCCACATCTACGATCCACCATATTTTTGGGCTCATGGCACGAAAATAGCTAGACATGTGAATTTTCCAATGAGCATAATTTGTGCCATCAAAAATAGGTGCATCATCGGTGTGCTCTATACAACTAGTGGCCATCCTTTCACTCTCGGGACGATTAAGTCCACCAAAATGAGAGACCAAGCTCTGATACCACTTGTAGGATCGAGGAGGCCGACTAGAGGGGGGTGAATAGTCGGTTCTTAAAATTCTAACAAAACTTAACCGATAAAAATGCGGAATTAAAATGATCGGTCAAAACTCGACTACACCCCCAAAAATATGTCTCTCAACTATGTGCACCAACACCCTATGTCTAGATCAAGGTTTGCAATCCTAGGGTGACAATCAAGCAAGAATGTTTCTAAGAATGTAAATTGCTTGAATGTAAATTGCACAAATTAAAGGAACTCAAGTGGACAAACTACAAAGGAGAGACACCGAATTTTTCCCGTGGTCTCGGTGACTTGCCGGTCACCCCTAATCCACGTTGAGGTGGATTCAATGTTCCAACCGCTCCTCTATCAAGGCACCGCTTGATCTTGAGCCGGCTTGAACCAAAGAACCGCTCCACACCTCGATTCCACTAGAGTTGCTCTTCACCACTCCGGTGAGGCGAGCACAAAACCTCTCACAAGCACACCGGGCCTTCTCACAAGCTTCTCTTGAGAAGATAACCGGATCACAGCACCACCACACCGTCTAGGTGTCGGCAAACACCAAGAGTAACAAGCCAAGACTCACTTGACCCTTCACCAAGTGCCTAAAGCTCAATCTCTTATGCAAATGCACTCAAATCTTGCCTCTCACCCTCTCTTATGTGCAACACATGCACAAACTCGTGGGGAGGACTTGCTCAAGCTCAAGGATACTCAATGGAATGCTCAGCCCCCATCCAAGGTGCAGGAGACCGGGTATATATAGGCCAACCCTCCCAAACTAGCCTGTTACATACAATCAGCCCGAAACGCTCTGTTTTGGCGGACTGTCCGCCCTACAAGGCCGGACGGTCTGCCATTTGAACCCAACGGCTATATTCTCAATAAATGCCTCTCTCAGTCGACCGTTATGTCTCTCGCGGACTGTCCGCCTTATAAAAGTGCTCTGGAACCCCCAGAAACAGTCTCTGAGTGAAGGGTCCGCCATTAGGTCCGCGGGTCAGAAAATCAACCGCGGACGGTCCGCCAGGAATTGGCGGACGGTCTGCCATTCGCGGACTGTCCGCCTCAAAAGTGGCGGACGGTCCGCAGTCTATTTTTTCAGCACGACCGAGGCTCAGCAAAAAGGTCATAACTCTTAGCTCCGATGTCCAAATTAGGTGATCTTGGACTCTATGGAAAGCTTGTTCAGAGGACTACACATCCCAACTGAATGCTTGACCCAAAACACATTGGATCAAGGCACAAAAGCAATCCAAGATCCACCTCTCATTTCCATCAACCATTTGCTTAACGATTTTTAGCAAACTACCGGTTCCTTGTCAAGGTTAGTATGCATATGCAAGATTGAGCTTTTCAACACCTAGTAAAGACTCAAGCATCATCAAGACCCCTCTTAATAGTACGGCATTCTATCTTAGCAATCCGGTCTTTTCTCCACTAATCACCGAGACCGGCAAAATGAAATGCCCTACATTTCATACCTTTGCCTTGAGCAAATTCTTTGGTCTTCTTTGATGCCCATATGCATATTGTTCATCACCTTAATTTCTTCAAGGCTCTTTATGTTCATCAACATATAGACCGTGCCCACTTCATCTCATCAATATACATGATGTCGATCAACATATGATTTTCATATTCTTGCATTCTTCATATGATTGATGTGGATCACTCATAGCTTCATATAACATTTCATGGTCCATCGGTCCAAGCCTTTACTCGCCCTTCACCACTGCCTTGGTCCCTCGGCGTCAAGCCTCTTGCTTGCCCTTCACCCTTGCATGGTCCATCGCAGCCAAGTCTTGCTTGTCCTTCACCATCTTGTTATACAAAACCACTTTGTATACCACATCTTCAATGTATTCACTTCCTCATTATGACCACCATGTGAAATTCCAATCCAACAACATTTCCTTGGTGATCAATAACTTATCATGCTCATCCTTTTGATCTTTATCAATTCATGATGTTCATATTTATTCACACCTTTATAACAACTAGTTGAGCTTTACAACGAATTCAAGTCACTTCATCAACATGACTCAAGTTGCTCACACTAGTGCATCTCTATGGACTAATCACCTGTGTATCTCAACATAAACACATATTAGTCCACCTAGGTTGTCACTCAATTACCAAAACCAAACAAGGACCTTTCAAGGGTGCTATGTGTAACTTAACGATGTAATCATATCTTTGATATAGTACCATTCTTCATTGACATAAAAAAAGATCAATATAATTTTGCAGCGTCAACAAGCAGCAAGCAACCAGCATTCATCGAGTAGAAAATTTTCCAATTTTGCTTATCATGCATCAATTTGTACTCAGCAAATCCAGTTTCTAGAAGGAAGAGGAGGGGATTGAGGGTACTGCAGATTGGTTATCGCTTGGGATGACGAGTGGGCGACGGCCTCGGTAGCGCGGCTGATCAGGAGCAAGATGCGCCCATGACGTCGCCAGTTATCTTTATTTCAAATTCTTGTAAACGTGTATCGTGTCGGTTGTTGTTAGCTTGAGAAGTATAAAACAGGAAGTGCAAGTATTGATCCAGTCCACCACGACTACAACTTGACATACGGGAGTATTAGATATGTCGGCACCGTTGGGCGCATTGGCCACCGCCGCTGCCGCTGCGACAACATCCGCCATCCCCGCCGTTCCATCCGCGCCACCGTGGGCGACTAGACGCCGCATCTGCGTCGTCACGCCCCCGCCTGACCCCGGCCCCAACCGCCTGCAGCCGCTCTCGTGGCCGGCGGCGCTTCGCTGCCGTACCGCACCGCCCAACCCTGAACCCTAACCCTAACGACGGTCCACGGCAGCCATCGGCGGGAGGTGGCGGTGGCGGAGGAAGAAAGAGGCAGGGGCAGATGAAGAAGAAAAGCGACGGGGAGAGAGATAAGGTGGGGCCCACCTGATAGTGATGGAAACGCGGGGTGCGCGGGATAGCAAAACCGTGA
This sequence comes from Urochloa ruziziensis, assembly GCA_015476505.1. NCBI lineage: Eukaryota > Viridiplantae > Streptophyta > Magnoliopsida > Poales > Poaceae > Urochloa > Urochloa ruziziensis. The sequence continues at coordinate 47,890,829 of CM027118.1, forward strand.
GGACATCGCTATGCTGTATACATGTCACACGGCAGCTTTCCAAGTTACAAGTCGTCGTCAACTCAGCCGCCACGTCTGTCTTAGGTACACCCCTGCACCGTTTCGGCGATATCTCCTTCATCTGACGTCCAAATGAGGCATTCTTGGATGCGTTGGAATCAGGACGACGACGCCATTCTTTTGCTTCTGGTCCTATCTCCAGAAGGGTTGTGGATCATTCTATGTGATCACGGCAAGGTGTTGCGCCACCTGTTTTGGGCCAACACCTGACCTTGTATCGTGTCAGGCCTTCGGCCCATGTTGAGGACACCCCTCCCCCTGCGCCCCCAACCCTAGGGCGCCCTGGCTATTAGACTTAGTATCCGCAACCGTTTAGACTTGGGTTTTTCTTAGATTATTCTGTGATACAGTTTCGCCGTTCATTGGTTTGTGGAACCCCAACTCTACGCTTAATCATTCATCTGCAGTTTGTCACTTCATATTGAGTGTTGCGTCTTTCGAGTTCTTGCTTGTGTTTTTCGTTTCGCAGATAGGGATTAGCCTTCTCGGCGAGGTCAAACGGATTGTGACACGGTTGATAACCGGAAGAGTTGTGGTGCTAAGATTGCAGGGATTCGGGTCTTTGGATCTGAAGCCGGATCGGTGCGTCGTGCTCCGCCCCAAACGAATGTATCCTTCACCCTGACGAAGATCGGGCACCCTCTGTTCCATCATCAGCTCCGCTTGCCCGCCCGCCTTATCAGTGCCGAACGACGCGTGTTAGTCATTGTATGCATGATCGCGTGTATACGTATCTGGACCGATTCGTTATCGCAACAGCTTCATTATCAGTGTCGAGGTAGCCTCTCAGTTGTGATATCCGTCGAGTCGTTGAGGTAGATGTAGCCGCTTAGTCATGTGTTGAGGTCGATGTAGCTGCTTAGTCATGTATTGAGATCAAGTAGCCGTATAGTCGTGGGCCATCGAGTTGTTGAGATCGAGGTAGCCGTGTAGAGGTCGAGCCAGCCGCCTAGTGGCAAGGAAGGTCAGGTCGTAGGGAACTCCATTCATCCACGGACGGCATGATGAGCCAACTTGCTCCTGCGGTGCATGACCTGTGGATGCAGGCATGTCCGCACACTACAACACAACATTTATTCCGTGACGGAATCATTCTGTCGCGGATTGTCAAATTTCCGTCGCAAATTAATTTTCGTGACGGTTTTGGATTCTGTTATTGATTGAGCGCCATTGATTAAATCGATCGACGGTTTTTGACCGTCGCAGAACAGCCTGAAGCCCACTCAGTCCAGCCCAAAGCCCACTTTTACCGACGGAAATAACCGTCACGGATTGATGCTGACATGGACACTAACATAGTGACATGGCTGTCTACATGGCTGCCTACCTGGACGCTGTCGTGGGTGCCTACATGGCCGCTGACGTGGGTACCTACATGGGCGCTGACATGGCTACCTACATGGCCACTGACGTGGCAAACTTGATGATAGGGATGCTGACATGGACAATGACATGTATACTGACGTGGACGTTGACTTTTCATTCATGGGCCATTTATTATTAGGCCAATTTTAGAAGGGGCCACATTTGGCCCAAAATTTTGGCCCATATACATTTCAAACGATAATCATTTCAGCCCACCAAACTATCCAACCAATTTCAACACACAAAATCAAACAGCCCATTATTATCACAACAGCCATTTCAACAAATTCAAACCAGAAGACATACAAATTTTATAGCCCGTTTACTAAAATGAGAACAAATCGGATACAACATGATGGATCTAAAAGAGCTATGATAAGAGGGCAAAAAATCACTTCTGCCTTCTTGTTCTTGCATAGAAGTTGATTTGTACCAATACCTGCAAGGAACAATACTAATCTGAATTATTTTAAGCACAGAAAAAAAATAGATTTCAAATCACAGTAACTAGTAATTAACGAGTGCAGGGGTTAACTAAAAGTTGTGCATGGTTAGTAAGCTATATAGAAGAAATAGTATCTTATACAGATTTGTTAATACATGAAGGATATCTTCCAATACATACTGGAGGCATGATTTATGAAAAAAAAAAACAGATCCAGACAACCAAGGATATGCAGACCATTGCCATCACTCACAAGTCACACTCAATAATTCAGCCATACACTATGCATAGCAGTGTGCCATGTTAATCTTTGAACTACTTAAAAGATACTACTTCATAATTGGAAGCTAAGACAATAAAGGCAATTTAACCGTAGAAAAGAGCACTCCAGGTTTGGTAATAAACACACCCTTCATCCAAAAAGGAGTCCTCAAGAGAACTCCAGGTTACTTCAAAATCTAAATAGCTTCCAAAACTTAACTGCAGACCAGAAGGAGGTTGTAGTAGGATCAATGTGGCCAATGGCATACATGACCATGAGTGAAAAAACAATTCACCTATTTTCTTTGTTGTTGATATGGTCCTTTGTAGCAAAGCATTTCTAGCACACTTAGCAGACATTCTGAAACCTAGTTTAGGGAAGAAGTAACAATTAAAGATAAGTAATCTTGATAAAACCTAGTTTAGGGAAGAACCAAATGTGGCTAGAATGCACAGAAATGTAAACGTTGAAGTCCATCCCAACAGTGGCACTAACTCATTACGTAATTACTAATTACGACGACAACAACAACAACAACATACCCTTTTGTCCCAAGCAAGTTGGGGTAGGCTAGAGAATAAACTCATTACGTAATTACTAATTGATGCATTTAATTATGCAAGACAATAAACTCTACACAGGATTACTCAAGTAACTAATGGTACAGGTCAGTTATATCACAGTACCCAGAAAAGCTAAATGCTTGCAGCTATGCATCAAACCACTGCTGTCATCGACCATTACAGAAGAAAACAAATAAGCAGAGCTGGAAAATAACCAAGCTGTTACCTTGGCTTCTGACCTGCTGATGCTCTTGCAAATTGATAGATAAAGAAACTTGAACGCCCAAGCTGTTGTTAACCTGAAATTGAAAGGTCAAAGCCAACTATATGAGAAAACATGTATGGCATGCTCTAGATTTGCATGTAGAATTCAAGAGTATGCTTTATGAAATAAGTGTACCATCTTTTTGGTCCTGATGCTCAGCCCCTCACATCCTTCCTTGCTGCAATCAGCAAACACGAAAGAAAACCTATTAGCTGACCTGAAGCATTGATCTCACGGATTATCCTTTCTACCACTTAGCATGACTGAACTGAAGCATGCACAATACGCAAATCACATATGGACCACTAGTGGCAAATCACGAAGGATACAAAACGGAACACCTAAGCTGGACCAGTCAAATTGATATACTCTACTGCACAAGCATGAAGAAAGAAACAAAGACTACATTTCAGAATGCCCATTTCATATGGAGATGGCAATTAGAAACACAGGATCTGATATCTACTAGCAATGTCTCGCAGTCACAGAAGCTAAAGCTAGCAGAAGCATACACTTCTACTAAATACTCACTTTGGTCACCCTAATTTCTATTGTATTATTCACTCTACCCAGATTTTAATCAAGAGGATTTTTAATCAACAGAACTACAATTATAGAGATATTCTGGGAGCTACAATTAAGTGACTTCTGCAAATTTTCACATGAAAAAACCTTTGAATCCAGAAGCCGTTTTCACTATCACTATACCTCTTTGCTGCCAGTTCTAAAGGCTGGGGCATACATTCAGACAGATGGCTTAATGGTCCTGATGCTGTTTCAGTTCTTGTAAGCCAGCATTTTCTTCACCACAACTGAAAAAGAAAAAGTACAAAAAAACACATCAGAAAGTACATGATTGGCTTCATTACTGACAGTACCATAACAACCTTTGATTCAAATATTCAATATTGCCACCCAACATCTTTTACACCAGCATATTCACCACAGATGCAGATGCCTACTGAAAAAAGAAGTTGCACCAGGTTAAATTTGCAAGCCAGACAGTCAGAGGACATATATGTGGTGTTTAACCGTCACCAAGTTAAATAAAAAATGCTAAGTACACACAGCTATCTAGCGCGCACACAGAATTCAGATATATAGGAAAATGTATTGCTGAAAATAGCCACATACCAAGACAGATCCTAATGCAAATTTTATCAGTTATAGCATCCCCATACTAAATCCAACAGCCTAGGCTACAACAACATCAGCTTGTGCTGCATACGAGCTGTTAAACAGATTGTGCTGCATACGAGCTTCAGTAACTGACGACAAGTTAAATTAGCACTCACTAATTGAAGTAAATTAGAAAATAAAAACATGAAAACCTGGTATTCCTGCCAATCTAGGACACATGGGACTTCTGCCAATCTGCACCCAATCAAGCTCATAGCAAGAAGCATTTTCAGCTTAAACATCTGTAATCGAGATTCAATCGTACTAGGCAGGGAGAAGGAACGTCTCACGGGTAGAACGATGCCGGCGTGGCCTGAGGAAACAGAAGCACCACATCCATCGCTCGTTGATGCGGAACTGGACCACCGGCCTCCGATGGAGCGGAAACTGCGGCCGCCTCGCCTTCTCCTCCCCGCCGCCGCCTTCATCCGCTCCCTCCGCTTGTTGCTGCCATGCCCTCCACCGCCGCCGCCGTTGCTCCTCCATCCCGCGCCACCGCACGAGCGTGACGCTCGATCTGGTCCACGGCGGTCGCAGTGGCTTCGGGGCGGAGCGTCGTGGGAGGGCGCAAGGGGAGGCGGGACGGTGGCGCGGGAGGGCGTTCCTGATCCGGTGGCCGGCGGTGGGGAGAGGCGGGAGCTCAGATTTGGGCGGGAGTTAGGGTTTTTGGGGTTAGGGGCGAGGAGAATACGGGGGGAGGGGGCGGTGTGGAGGGAGGGAGGTGGGGTGGTGTGGAGGGAGGGAGGTGGGGCGGCGGTGCGGGCGGAGCGGTCGCCTGGTGGCCGCGGCTGGAGGTGGAGGTGGAGGCGTGGTGCAGGGAAGGCGAAAAGGATTGAGTGCGCCGGGAGGAGGAGGGGCGAAGTGAAGGGAGACGAGGCGTAGAGCTAGGGTTTGTGGGTGGGGCATCGTGTTTTATGCTAGGAGAAAGCGATCACAACCATTGAGTCCGAGATGGATGGCTAGAAATCATTGGGCCATTTGGGTTGAATGGGCTTTTTCTCATTCTTTCTCTGTCAAACGTTTTTTCCTTTTTCTTTTCCATTTTATTGCACCATTGTAAAGTATTACAATTTGAATTACATGTACCTAAAATAATTTTTAAAAAAGTCCACAAAAATCTGTTTGAAGTATCTTAGTTATATTGTATCTCATATCTAGAAAATAGATGAAAATTTCAAATGTTTGCTAATTAAAATTTAAACTTCTACTTGTAATTTATTATAAAATAATGATAACAATACCTAAAAGTACTTTAAATAATACTATAACTTATCCTAGAATCATTTTATCAATGTATAATATTAAAATAAAAGTTTCATAAGGTTTCATAATGTTTGAAGTATACATTGTTCACAAATGGACATATCTCTCACATAGTTTCTAATAACTCAACTCAAACTTTGAGATTTGAGTAGTGATTTATATTTTTCAAGTCGTATGTATCTCAAACTTGGATAGAACCTTATGCTTACCATAACATTAGAAAATACGAAGTTATGTCACCATTTGTTGTGCAAAAATATCTTTTATCTTTTCTCTTTCGGTAGAAAAAAGAAGCTATACAAAAACAATATATAAAACAACAAATAATATGCAAAATAACGATATTACATGAAAGATCATAATTTTACAAAAAATCAGAAAAAAGAACCATCAAATTTGAAGTTATTATGAACGAGAAATACTAGTTACTAGTTTTAATTGTAGATTAAAAAGAAAAAAACGATGCGAACTGCAAGCTCAGCGCGCCACGTGGTCTGGTGAAGAACTTCACCATCCTGATGCCGCCACGCGGTCGCGAAATTCTTCCACTGTCAAGCGGTCGTTTCCGCTATAGATAAATTAAACACCTAAAACAACCACGACCTCAGCTGTGGTGTCCCTCATTTTTTCCTTTGTTTTACAGGATAAACGCCTCTTCTTTTTATATAAATAAAATTTTTGCGCCCAAGCTTAAAACAAATCAACTCTCAGCGCAGTGGAAGGGCAAGTGACTCTTGCCTTGAAGGCCCGGGTTTGAGCCCCGTTATCCACCCCCTTTTTGCGTTCTTTAAAACAAATGGGACGTGGCTCGGGCGTGGGTGCGGCCGGTCGGCTGGCTGGCTGGCTGACGTGGCCAAGGTGGCCGGAGGGGGCCGGTTGACTGGGCGAAGGCGGCTGGGTTACATGTCCTAGGGGGCGGCGACGTGGCTCGGGCGGGGTGCGGTGCGGCCGGTCAGCTGCGGCCGAGGCGGCCAGGTGACGTGTTCTAGGAGCAGGTGACTGGGCACAGAGGGGGTCGGGTGAGGTGGGTGGGTGATTTGGCGCCGCATGAGCTGTTTGTATTCAATAAATAAAATTTGTTACTAATCACTAACACAATCCAATGCATGGTGTAGTGGTAGGACATTTTATTGTTGGGTCTCAAGGCCTAGGTTCAAATCCCTCATGATGCAATTTTTATAAATATTTTTCCTATGAATTATAATAAACTATAATTTATGTTGTCGACGGATTTGTTTAACCGTCGCAGTATTCGGGCCGGACCGTGACGGAATTGATAAACCGTCGCGATTTTCTGGACTTTGAGCAAAATTCTAACGTTTTCTGAAACCGTTGTCAGGATTCCGTCACGGATTAAATAGTATGTTGTAGTGGCATGTGCACAGTAATTATGATTTGTTGCTGACGTGTGTTAACAAAACACGTCACCAATATGAAAGGTAACACGTTTTGTGGAGACGCGTCACCAATCGGCAGTGGCGCAGCCAGAATGAAAATCTACCTATGGGGAACATAGTACCTCTCAATTGTATAAAAAATATAGGGTATTGCATTTTTGGCTCTATTTCGAGTCCCAATTGTAAGACATATAGATCTAGCATTTTTATTCAATACGGATCTATTAAATATAGAGCCAACAAAACTAGTTTTACATTTTTATCATTTTTTACATTTAGACGTGCATTTTACAATGTTCAACATATAACTCTAGTGTCAAATAAATGAAATAATGAAAACAACTTGCATCTAAGCCCCTGAAAATAAAACTTCTATTGTCAGCAGATCCTTTATCAACAAACCAGCCCTTGTATCTTGCGCAAAACCCCCTGTAATAATCCCACCTCTCTCACATAACACCAGTAGTTTTACCTATGCCTTCCTGAACTTCTATTTCTTTCCACTCGAAACCCTTTCTTCAACCTCTCAAACGAACAGACCTGCAGTTCCATTCCATGGCGTCAGAAACTGCCGTCGGGGGAGGCGGTGTTTCGTCGGCCGGCAGCTATGGCAGCCGCCATGGCTCGCCATACTGGTGGCTCCGCCACTGCCAATCGGTGAAGTTAACAAACCGTGTCTCCCGTAATCTAGAGCAGTTGTGAGTGACATGAATAAATAAACGCGTCACATGTGAGTTGTAGCGGACCCAAAATTATTATACACTCGCTTCACTCATGTCCGCCCTACCGCCAGCCGGGCCCCCTCCCGTCCTCTCCTCTCCTCTCTTCATTCCTCTGTTCTCTTTCTCTTCACAGCACCGCACGCCGCCGCCGCCGCCTCTCCCTCTCCTCCGCATGGGCTGCCACCTTGCTCTCCTCAGCGGCACGCGGCCGCTGCCCTCTCCATCCATCCACGGACGGCTTGATGAGCCTACTTACTCCTGTGGTGCATGACCTGTCTGCATGTGCACAGTGCACGCGAACAAGTGCACGGAGGGGATGACTCTTTGCTCGAGCTCGGTGACCGTCCTCGTCAGCTCCCAGGTGGCAGCCGCACGTCAGCAGCAGCGTCGTCTTAACGGCACTTACGCAGCCTCTGGCAGCCTGGCGTCGATTGGTGACGCGTCTCCACAACCCAAACAGGACTCTCAAACATGTGGCTTTGTAAAAATGACCCTCCCCAGTGAATGACATTTGGGACCATCTGAAGTCAATGACATGTGGGCCTGAGTGTCAGTAGCATATTACACAAGAAGTACTGCCATCCCGTAAAACAGGGGCAAGCAAGAGTTCAGGCTATAAGGCAAGTAATATCGCAAAGAAATAAAAAATCAGAAAACAGTCTCAGTCAGTTTGAACTCTCCACTAGTTTGAGAGTCAGTTTCTACAATAACAATTCTTGCTGCTGATGGTTGGTGATGCAGAGGAATTCTCATTATTTTGCAGACAAAGTTTTCCAATGAACCCACCATGAAACTGAAGGCATGAACGTGTGATCAAAAGTAAGAAAATGCTCGACAGAATATCACGTCCTCTTGAAGAAGATTTAACAAATTCAGATCAAAGATAAGAAACAGAACGAGCTGAGTTTTTTCATTCCTTCTTAACTATTGGATGCCATGAAAGTTTTTAAGTGCCTTTTCATATCTGAGTGCTTATATGAAATAAAATTTCCATTATAAGGAAAATGATGGAATGAGGGATATTTTAGTACTTAGCTGAAAAAGAGCGTACCTTACGCTTTCATCATTAATTTGTTGCCATGGATGAATCGCTGCAGGGAAAGGACCATGCCATGCGCATGCTGATTGGCATGGACATATTCTGACAAGAGATGAAACGGCATTAGAAAAAAAAAACCAAGAAGAGGATGTCACGAAAAAAAGGCAAATAAAACTGCATCTGACAAGAGTTGAAGAATTATGTTTTCAGAAAAAAGAGGTGAAGAATTTAAACTGTACCAGGATTGCAGCATTATTCGTTTCTTCTTTTAGGGTGTTCTTCCATTGCTGTGTACTTAAATATCAGATGCCAGTAGATCACTTGAGGATTTTACTGGACGAATTTAATCATCCCACTCTGTACAGCCTAGATCGATCTTCATGGATTGATATCTGTGGTGTCTTTGGATGGAATTCCTGCATAATGACTCTACCTTGGACCCCTCACCACGTCTCGATAGTACTCGCACGGACACCTCTTCAAGGCTCGCAAGGTGCTCGATTCCATTAAGAGGACTGACCCCATGCTCTAATGTCAGGTAGGATAACTTGCTGGCATTGTTGCTTTAGTAGTGGCATTGTTGCTGGCTCAAATGCTCGATTCAAGTCTATCTCAAGCTCCTTTAGTAGTGGCATTGCTGCTGGCTCAAATGTCAGGTAGGATAACTTGCAGCCAAATATAAATTTCTTAAGGGCCGGGAATGCGTTAGAGTGGATGACGATGCCTTTTTCAGGTGCCTCTTTGGCTTGCAGATGGAGGTAAGCGAGGCAGGGCATGTGTGCCAGAATTTGGGCATCATCGCTTCGCAGCTGCTCAACTTCAAGACTATCTAAACATGCCAGCCTGTCAGCTTGCGACATCCACTTTGGAACGTGGGGGGCTTTTATGGGTCGAAAAGCAATCAATGACTGCAGATGGTGCGGATGTGTGAAGCAATGATTCCAGAACTGCTCAGGGGCAGAAAATCAACAAATAGGGTGCGGAGGTTATTGTTGCCTAGCATGCGGAGGGAGGCCGCAAGGGTGTCATGCTTTAGTTCTCTGATGTCCGAATCTTGTTCCCTGGTAGCTCCTGAATAATGCAGGCCAAGTTCCCTTAGATTGGTCAATTCACTGAGATCTCTGATGGTCTCGACAGAGTTCATGCTTATATCAAAGCCGCGGAGAGTTTGTAAATTGCCCAGTTTCCTGACTCCGTTGCGCAGCTCTAAACGAGTTGGCTGACTTGGAATGGTGAGATGCCTCAGTGATGACAAAGAAGTAACATCCAGTGAGGGATTAGTAGAATCGAACCAGTTCGATGCCATATCTAGGGTCATCAAATGCTGAAGCTTTCCAAATTTCTTTGGCAGTTTCAAGCGAAAGCCACTGACCTTCAGATATCTCAACAGAAAAAGGTGACTTATACCTGATAAATCAAGGCAGGTAGCGTTAGGGTCCCCAAAAGTATCGTGGTCCAGGTGCAGCACTCGCAAAAGTTCAAACCTTGAAAGAACAAGTACACTCTTAGCAGTAGGGTAGAGCATATAGGACCGAACTTGTGGTAGACCCATCCTTTCCATTGCCGGGGGAGTATTTTTGCTATGGATCTGATGGCTAATCCGACGAGCTTGTGATGTTCCTTTTATATTATGCAGACCATCAATAATACTGATGAAGTTTCCTTCTGTACACTTCAATAGAATAAGGTCTAGCATTAGATCATGAACTTGACATGACCACACCTCAGCAATGTAAGGCGAATAACAGGTTGAATCATATTTCTGTTGATGAGTTCATTAAAATAACCCTCAGCAACTTCCTCGAGATCCAAGCCATGCTTTTCAGGAACAAATCCCTCAGCTATCCATTGTCTCACCAAATCATCTTTCCAAATTTTGCAATCTTCAGGATATGTGCCAAGATACAGCAAGCATGTCTTGAGATGATGTGGCAAGTCATTGTAGCTTAGACTTAGCACATGCTTCATCCAGTCTAGTGTAGGATTTGTTTCCAGCTCAGAACCCATAGAATGGCAAATTTTCTCCCATTTCTCAATATCCTTGCCATGGGTAGCCAAAAGACTAGCAATGCTAGTAATTGCCAATGGCACACCTCGACATTTTCGTAACATATCTTCAGATATTTCAATGTATTGCTTAGGACAGTTGACCTCATTGTTGAATAGCCGTTTAAAAAATAAGCTTCTAGAATCTTGTTGATTAAGCGGTTGCATTTCGTGTACATGTCCTTGGAATTCGGTGCAACACACGGTAGCTACTTCTCGAATGCGTGTAGTAGTTATAACTCTACTACCTTTTCTGTTCTGCAAGAAAGCACACCTAATAATGTTCCAATCCATGATGCTCCATATGTCATCAATTACAATTAAGTACCTGAAAATAGAATAGTTAAGTTAGTTTTTTCTATCAGCAAAGCATTAATTCTGAAACTAGAATGTTAACTAAGTTTTTCTACGCATATTGAAGTGGCAACACGTGTGCTCTAGATCAAACAGCACTTTTACCTTTTTATCACAGTTAGGATTCCTCAAAATGTTATCAATGAAAAAGAATTTTGGACACTAATGCACTGTGGCATGGAAGGCTATTTAAGCATGGGCAGTCATGGCATGAAAAAAAATCCATGACATCCATTGTTCTCTTCTTAGCAACCTAGACCCATTTAGCTATAATATGACCTATAGTACGGTAAAAATTATTAATTTTAAAATAAAATTGATATTTATTTATAACAAAAGGTCAAAAGTAAATAGTTTAAATATCCAACTAAAATAGGAAAATTGATTCTTGCTACTGTCTGAATTTCATATTTGATATTTACTCTTCTGCAATATTAAGACACATGTCCCCGATTTATGATTGAGAATTAATGCAGGTAAAGTTAAATTTGTTTCCAATACATGTAAATGCTTGGGTTCACAGCCATGTTTGACTTAGCATAGCAATATAGCATAAAGCTTGATGGGCAAGTATATAAAGATTCTAATGTAAAATAAAAAATAACAAAGCAAAACTGCTCTCGAAAACCACCTAAAGGCCGGATCCAATCTGCCCGGTTTTGACAATCCGCCTTTCATATCCGGTTTTGTAGTTGTATGTTGAAAATAAGACTTTTGCCATAGTTGGAGGTTAAAAATTGAAATTTTCCCTATAAATACTGAATAAAAAGACCTAGACAACACAAGCATTTTAATTCATGTAACACTGATAACAATAAAAAAATAATCTCACCTTTCTCATAACTTTTGCAATATACTTTTTGTAGACCATAAAAACAAAATATAGCTATCCAAGGTTCAGTATCTGAAAAACCTAAGAAATCTTATACCATGGACTATGGTAAATTGCAGATACTACCAATAAATGTACTTTAAGATTTTTTTTTTGGAGTGTATGTACCTCTTATCTGCGAGGTGTTCTGTAAGGGCCTTGAGCAGATTATTCACGTCATCTGACATATTCGTGCCATATCCAACTCCAGAAAGCATGTCTTTCAAGATCTTGGCCATATCAGGAGTTCTGGAAACAGACACGAATGCTTTGCACTGAAACTTATTCTTGATTTCAGTGTACACTTGGTTTGCAAGAGTTGTCTTGCCGAGGCCTCCAAAACCCACAATGGACACCACTTTAAGCTGCGCAAATTCACAATCATTTTCTTCCATCAGCAAGCGGGTGATTTCATCCCTTGGACCATCAATTCCTACAAGCCTTTTTGCATCTTCGAACATTGCTTGTACCCGTGGGTCAACTGGTGGTACTGCAGGGGTGGCTTCAGATTCACCTATCTTGTATCTGTTACGGCTCTCACTCTGCTCCACAACGCGAGCTTTGAGTTCTTGAATCTTGTTTGCAATCTGATGGCGCACTCGTAAATTCCTGAGCTTGCGTGCAGTCTTGTTGAATAAACCATCCTTGTCACCTCCCTGGCTGAGGTGATGCATAAAGACATCAATGCAATCTTCAATATCATATGCCATCTCCCGAACTTTGTTCCTCCACACCTTGGTTTGGCCATCCAGCTTCTCCATATCTGCGAGCTTCTCCAACGCTGCATTCATGTCGATTAGCTCGCGGCTGAGGAACTCGATATCCTTGCGAACCCCCTTGAGGTGCTTGTACTGATCACTAAGTAGCGTAGAAAGCTTGGCGAGGAGCGAGTTCATCACACCAGTGGAAGCACTCACCGCTATGCCAGCCATCTCGACCTCTCTTTTTCGCTTCTCTCAGCAGAACTGGTAGCAAGTCAGCTGGAGTGCGCTCAGTTTGGGCTTTGGAGTGAAAGCAGGGGGAGTTTCCCAGTAATGGAGGTTCCTTAATCCTTATCGTGGCTAATAGTATACAATTGGGCCCGATGAATAAATAACAGTTGTTTTTGTCCTCAAGATCCACGCCCTGATACCAGAACGTGGAGCCTGATGAGTGATGACCCGATCACAAAATATTGTTTCAAAACGGTTCATTCGAGGACTAATATACTCTGTTTACCTTTCCAAGATTCCGGCCCGTGAACGCAACTACCGCGCCTATACAGAACTATATCTTGAAACGTTTGTATATTGGCATGTCAGACAGTAGCATGTGCAGGCGTGGGTTGATCAAGTGACATGGTACGCGTCGTTTGAATTAAATTTAGAAGAATTGATACATAAATCAGGGGCTAGTACGTTGAGTGCGCTCCAACATCACCATAGGAAGAGAATATAGTTTATCTCAAAGGGAACCATTTTCATCACCGTGGTTGCCAACAAGATCTCCTTGCTCTGTTTTTTCATTACAGGGATGACACATATGGACCAACATAAAAAAACACACAATACTCATATATCCACGAGTGCACCACCTGTGACAAATGTAATAAATTATTTGCATTAGCAAAATTCATGATCATGATTAAGTAAAAGGAAAAGTTTGCAACCAAACGTGTCAAGCCAATATTTGCCAAGTCGGCGTAGCTAAATCTATCTATACTATAAAGGACGACGAATTTTTCGTACCAGGGGTTACTCTTACCCCTCCAACACCGTCGGATTTTATGATGACGATTGGATGCTCTAAATTAATCTAAAGAGTCCATGTTGATTATATTACTCCTACACCGTTGGATTTTATGATGATCTAACGCTTTAGATTAATCTAAAGAGTCCCACCGCAAAATTCTTTTTTTATCTCCCTTTATTTTTAAATGACAATTCACCGTACCCCACCGGATTTCAAATATGATGAATCACATATGAGAACCACTTTAAGATGATCCAAAGACATAAAGGGGGGCAGCCATATGGCTGCGGCATGACTTCAACTAATAATAATTCAAAAAGGCATGAATGATTAGATCTCGAACCTATATACTTCAACGATTCCTTAAGTTTTAGAAGTTATAGCACGTAAGTGTTGCTTAACGCTACCACTCACTAATTAAAACTTAAAAGCATATAAAGCTTGATGCAATAATGCAACCCTGATACGATTGTACTTTGTTCCTGGTCCCTGTGCCTGGATAAAGTGGTTCCTTGCATCAACAGATCAGCCACGGTTCATGTCGTAATTGTACCTTCCATACCGGCGTTTATGATCCTTCCGATTCCTCTTCACGCTGGGTGCCGTAATATATCATCGCCCACTAGAGCTCTCGCCGACGCAAGACATCATCGTTGGAAGAGGGAGAGGCGGACCAGAAGCTAACGGCCTCATATTCACGATCACACAATCATGGCATCACCTGCTCTTTGGCGTCCACTGGCCGGCAACTGCTCGCTCTTCGCCGGTGTGCACACTCTGTGCCGTCGCTCGCTCCCCCACCTTCATGTTGTCGCCGTCTCCTACTTCTCCGCCACCTCGCAGAGTTTAGCTGCAGCTAAAGTTTAGCTCTAGAGGATCCAAATAAGGCCTAATTCCTTTGCAAAACACATGCTACTAGGTCATTATAAAATGTATAACTTGCAAGTAATTTCTTTTCAAAACATGTGCCTGTGGCACGTGCACTTCCGCTAGTACTTAAAAAGGACGACGAATTTGACGGTCAAACAAACCTTACTCTTAGACCTTTGAGTCTACACTATCGGATTTTATGATGATCGAACGCTCTAGATTAATCTAAAGAGTTCATGTTGACAAAGTATTGTCTAGACTCTTTCTCACGCTATACATCAGCAACAAGGACTCTTTGTCAGGCTATATTTTTCAAAAAACACATGTTGCATCTCTGCTAGTTTTCTCAAAGGTGTGATGGATTTGGAGCGTGATCATACAAAAAAATGTTGGTATGGCTATGGCATGTGGGCCCTATATGACAATAATATTTTTTACACTATCTGCCTTCTGGTTTGAATGAACTTGTCTCGGTGGACGGGTGGAGTCTCCACAAAATGCTGCAAGGTGGTGATTCCACTTGTCAGCAAATGTATTCGTTGGGTATAGACTTCCAAGACACAATGGCCGGGAAACACAACCCATCAACAGCAGTAACCTAGCTTATATAACATAGCTGTAGCAGAAGCTCTTAGTAGATCGCCCTCTAACCTCTCATTTTTAGAAACGGGAGTATATTTCAATACTCCAGTCTCTACAACAATCGATGCATATAGCTGTTTAAATCGTCACTTATTACAACCCAAGGAACAGTAGCTGCCAACAAAGGCCTCCACATTAAAAAAGGTCCTCCATTATTAACCAGAAGGAAGTCTATGAAAAGAAAACCAGCCACGATTGGCAAAGACCGTCATGATCGCTGTCTCAAGCACACGACACCCCCAAGAAATTTGGGGTTGTTCCTCCTTTTTCTGCAGCATACCCCAAAAGCGGATCCAGTATATCCCTCTGTATATAACCTGCATAGAAGAAGCAACTTTTGTATTGTTAAAGACCCTCTAACCTCTCATGGCACGGTGAACTCATTGTTCACAGGTTAGTAGCATTGAATGATTTACTTCCACGCATTGCAAACATTTTGTTGAGCTAGGATCAGGATGAATTTCCGTGGAACCTACATCCAAATGCACAATTTTCAATAAAATCACATTATCTAGCCATGATCCGCATACCGATGTCTCTAATTTGAACAAGCGAATATGAAAACTAAAAGCCCATTTAAAAATTAAGATTTTTCTATGTTATTTACATTGAGGGATTGTGTTGACAAAAAATAACCTAGCAAAGCGCAATTTGCAAGGCAGCAAGAAATGTTGCTTCTATCATAAGGATGAAACAATCAAGCACCTTTTTTAATGCTGCTTTGCTCGTGTTGTTTGCTCTATCATACAAGCAGCTTCAGGCCTTTCTTAACCTCGTAGGTTGTCTCATTGATTTTGGACTTGGCTTTGGGGCATTGGAAAAGAATTGAAACCATTGGTCCTGCTAGATGCAATCGCTACTTGTTGGTCACTATGGCTATGTAGGAACAATTTCAAAAGAACCTAAAGTTTTCTCCTTTGCGGGTTATCTACTCCATTAACCATTGGCTCCGTACTTGGGTTACCCTACAATTTAGTTACAGCGGCATGTCAACAATTGGTGCGTGTGGCCAAAGACTTTTTTACCCAGGCACATGAACAGTGGTCTAATATTCAGATTGATAGTTATTGGTGTGCCTATTTTCTTTAGTTTCCTTTTGGTTGCGTGTATTTTGGCCACGCAAAGGTCGAGAATAGTTTTTTCAAGGGTTTGTATCGTGAGAAAATTCCTTATTTGACACCTGAAGATAGACTAATTCCCTATTTGACACTTCAAATTTCAATGTTCCTTACTAGACATTGAATCAGATTTCTTGCGCCTTTTGTGACACTACCGTGAGAATCACCAGATGACACCGTTAACTCTGATGGGAAAAGACCATAATGCCCCTATGTGCATTGGCGTGAGGTTGAAGTGTTGAACTCCCTCGCGTTGTCTACTGCTTTGGTGGCTGGCTTGCCGGCGCTCCACATCGGTTAGTTCCGGCAAGGAACAGGAATGGGCAAAGGGTATTCGCGCACGACCGCGGGCTCCTCCGCACGACGCCGCTCATGGCTGCCGAGCTCCTGCTGCTGTCCTGCGCAGCACCACCACGACTGCGCTCGCGGGAGGGCCGCCATGCGTGGCACTCGTAGTTGTTGGAACGGTGGAGTGTCTGCAGCAAGGAGCCGGAGGTTCATCGCCTCCTTCTCCGCCTGTGCTGTGCATGCTCAGCAAGAAAATCGAAACTCTGACGTAATCTAACTCCGCGCGGAGGCAAAAGTAGAAGAGCGGTAGTGGAATCGAAAAAAGGAGCAGAAAAATTGAGGCAAATCAGAAATCTTCAATTGCACGATTTGTTGCCTCACGGTAGAAATATGTGCTCGACGAGATCTCTGGCTAAAAAATTGAAGATGGCAATCCTTGCGACAGAGTGTTGGGGGTCAAACAACTACCAATCCTTGACTTTTGAGTGCCTCTCGCCTAGGCAGGAAGAGTGGATGGCCTAGCTCCCTCCTGTGCACCGGCCCGCGCGAGACTGCCCGCCGGTCGCTGCCAACCGGCCTGCACGAGCCCGCCCACCTGCATTAGGGGCCTGCGCGACTGCCGCTGGGACTGGGAGCACACGCTCGCCCGCCCCCGTCCCCTCTGCACTCTCTCCGGGGAGGGTGTCGGTGTTGTACCGTCGATCCTACCGAGGGATATCCCGAGTTAGTAGATTTCAGGTGGGGTTTCGTCGAGACCAGGAACGCAATGGCTACACAACACAAGGCTTAGACAGGTTCGGGCCGCCAAGATAGTGTAATACCCTACGTCCTGTTTGGTGGTTTGTATTACGTATGGTTGTAACGTGTGTCTCTCTGTTGAGAGACTTGGCCTATGTTCTCCCTGAGTCTATGGTCAATGTTATCCTAAACGCTAAACGGTAAACAGTCGGTCACCCACCGTTTAGCTCATTATACGGACTAAACGGCCAATTAAACAGATTAAAAAGCCATTAAACGGGCTAAACGGATGATTAAACGGACACAGTTAGGCACTGTGTAGCGTTTAAACGGTGTGTAAACGGGCTAAACGACCGTTTAGGCGAACAGTGTCTATGGTCCTGCCGATCTAGGCACCCCTGCCTTCCTTTATATATCTCAGGGGGCGAGAAACTAGTCGGTTACAATGTTAGAGTCCTAGTAGGATTACAGAGTAAAGTCCTAGTAGGAGTCCGACTTCTTATTTTCTTCCTTCGAGTGGTTTCTCTACGGGTACTGGGGTTCCATACCCAACAAGCCCCCGAGCGCTTCATTGCAGAGTTTTGCTATCAACCGAGTACTTGTCAAGTCTATCGAGTACTTTTTTGAGTGCTTCGATTACTTTTTGAGCTTCTGCTAGTTCTTCGAGTACTTGTCTTGTCGATCTTGGAAAGTTCTTGGTTGACACGAGGCTGTGAGGTGCTCATGCCCTGTTGATCTTGATCAACTTGTAGTCTTCAATATTCAATATGGTGTGCGGCGAAAGTCGCACTCCATATGAAGTAGCCCCCGAGCCTTAGGTTGAGTCGAAGAATCAGTCTGAGGGTCCACAGAATCTTGAATCTTCGTCTTGTTTTGAAATGTGCGATTTGAAAAATTGCATATCAAGTAGCCCCCGAGCCTTAGTTTGAATCGTAAAATCAAGCCGAGGGTCTTGATTTGATTGAGTCTCCATTCTTTGTCTTAAAAAATCAACAGCCGTTGTATATCACCTATCAGCCCCCGAGCCTTGAAATGATTTAGAATAACCAATTCAAGGGTCCAGCAAGCTTAGTGTTCACCGAATCATCTTGGAGATCATCATCCGAGTAGCAATTTGCGCCCAGAAATAATGGTCACCTCGAATCTTGTTCTAAGAAAATTCAGAATAACCCGCTTATCCTGGGACGTCTCGCAGAATAATCGTTAAGCCGATATTCTTTTCCCAAAATACCGAAGCCCTCTTAATTCAGGTTGTAAATACTCCTTCAAATCTTGTCAATCGAGTGTTTTCTTGCACCCAACCCCCGAGCATAGGAGCCAGCGGAGATGCGTTGAGTAGTATGCAGTCGAAATAGCCACCATCAATAGAGTAGCAAAACAGAGGAGGTCGTGGTTGACTTGTCACGCCGCGATCTCCCCAGAAACAGGAGTCAGGTGCCAATGTAGTCGTGGCCCCATCATTGGTACTTGGCGACTCAAATATGCTGGAGAAAGGCAACTAGGTAAGCCTGATGGCGAACCGAGTTGTAATTTTAGCGTCAGCCCCCGAGCATGGAAGCTAGCGTAGATGTGATGGCACGATGTGCGGCCTAGAGAGTTGTCATCTGAAAAAAGACAATTAATACATTATGTAGTACATATTGTGAAATATTCAATATACCGAAATTGTATCCAGTAAGAGAATAGAGCGCCAATTCTTGGGCATGCTGAGCTCTTATTAGGCCATGTATTCTCCCGAATAGTCCACCTGTTACGTTTAATCACCATGGTCTCGTACTGCCTTACCTCATATGTATGAGTCGCTCATGTTTGTATGAGTCGGTTAGGTTCTGACTGAAAACTCAAGGTTTCACGGATTAAGGCATTTGCTACTCGAGAAGAATAACGACCATTAAGAGAAATCAGCGAAATAAGTAGTCGACTGTGCGACAAAGATGATGCAGACTTATAAAGCAATCGGCAAGAGCGCGTTTTGTGCGCGAAGTAGTCGGTGTAGCTTCCAAGAGTAACTGCGTAAATCTCGTTGAGAGGCATACCCGAACAAAGTAGTCGGCGCTTAGCCAATCTTGTTAGAACAACATAGAGAATTTAATAAAAGCAATTCAAACAAGTAACTTAGCTTGTTTGTTGTCGTTTGTCGATGAAGCGGACTAGTCGGAGTTGATTCCGACTAGTTTGAGCGCGTGAGGGCCGTCGCCGAGTAGTTTCGGGTTGAACCGAGTAGTTGATGTCGGCGGCGACACATGCTTGAAGTAGTCGGAGTAGTCCTTGGCAGGTTAGCAATTCGAACCAGAGTTGAGTCGAGTAGTCCACGCCGTAGTTCTTCTGGTAGCTTTAACAAAAAGTCAAAACATTTGCTTCCCCGTGGAGCACTCGGAACTGAGTTGAAGTGGTGCCAAGTAATCAAGATTGTCGCCGTTGATGCATTGGTACGTGTTGCAGCGCGATTAGTAAAAACACAATGAATTTCTGTATCCTTCACTCGTGTACTCGTAGAATCATGCCTCGAAGATTCCTTTTCCTGGAGTGAAGCAGTGTATCACTTGGATTATTTTCCCTTCTCACGGACACGGATCACGGCAATAACAGAGGGTATATTGCACGTAGGAAGAATCGTGAACCGCCTTGAGCATATGTGCAGGTGTCGCGGCTTTCTGTTAGAGATATTTCTCCAACGAGCCATTACTTTTCCGTCTCGGACTCGAACAAGGCAATTCCATCTTTAATCTAACAACTTGGCCAAGTCGAACAAGACCACAAAATCGAATTCGCTTCGGATATGACACGGATTGAGGAGTCTGTTTAATCCTTCAGCGGTTGAGTCAGCTTCGAATTGGAACTCGTCGAGGTTGAGTGCCGGCTTCTCTGCTTCGAATTGGTACTTGGTGGGACTAAGGGCGTGTTTGGCAGGGCTCCAAACAGCTCCGGATCCTAAAAACCAGCTCCACTCCAACTTTTTGTAGCCAAACACCTCAGCTCCGAAAACTCTAGATCCAAAAAAAACATGAATCTAGCTCCCAACTCCACCAAATTCACGGAGTGCCTCAGGGGGTACTCCGCAAACATTGGTTTTGAAAGGACTCATGGAGTTGGATGAAAATTACCCACTTTTGCCATCGATTACACACCTATACCGGTTCGATTTCCATCTGTTTCGATCGGTCTCCTCCCGCACAGGTCGCTAGCCCGGCCGTGGCCCTCCACCGATCGCGATCGCTCGGGATCGATAGTCCAGCCTCCAGCGATCGCCCCTGGATCGCGTGAGGATCGATAGTCCAGCCTCCAGCGATCGCCCCTGGATCGCGTGAGGATCGAACTCCTCCAGCGATCGTCTCCACATCCTCGCCCGATCGCCTCCACATCCTCAAACACCCGATCGCCTCCACGTCCTCCACCGATCGCGTCCCTGATCGAAGCCTCCTGTACACGGGTCGAAGCTCCGATCGCCGCCGATTGCCGCAGAACGGATGCGATGACCCGCCCGCCGCCTCCTCCACCGATTCCTCCGTCTTCCGGGCGCCGTGTTGGTCTTGCCCGCCCTCCCTCTGCAACCCTAGGCCAAGACCAGAGCGCCGGCCATGGCTCCGGAGAACAGGACGCCGCTTCAAATCCCACGACCGGCCAGGGCGCAACCCAGACGGCATCTCCTGGCGTCGGGGCTGCCGGTGTCAACGCCTCTGCCGCCCCTACTACGGCAAGAAAACGTGCTGCGTCAACTAGAAAAATCAAAGACGATGATCAGGTACAAACGCTTTCGTATTTGGGACAAGTTGAAGACTGATTTGACTGTTTGGAGAAAATTGATGCGGAAACAAACTGGGCTCGGTTGGAATTGGGATAGTGGAACTATCAACATGGATGCCGAGTGGTGGAAAAAAATCAAATCTGTGAGCATCTACCATTTGCTTGTCATTCTATTTTTTAAATATGATACAATTGCTTACTATGTAATTTATGTAGGAAATACCGGGTGTTGGAAAATTTAAGAATAGGCCTCTCCAAAATGAAGATGATATGAAAGTGATGTTTGGGAGCATCATAAATGAAGAGATAGATCATTGGAATCCTATGTCTTCCAACCCGATCATACCTACTACTGCAGATCCCTCCCCTCATATTGATTTGGACAATGGTGAGGAGAATGGTGAGGAGAATGGTGAAGAGAATGTCGAAGATATTGGTGACGATATTTTTGAAGTCTCTCCTACACCTACCAGCAAACCTCTGAGGAAGCCTACCATTATTCTTGACAAACCTACTAAGAAGCCTAAGACTAGCACTGGACTTGTTATACAGGAAAATATTTCAAAGATAACACAGAGTGCTGAGACTTTTGTGTCTTCTAGGCTAGGAGGGATCAGTATTGATGAAGTCATGGGGCACGTCATTGCATGTGGGGCTACTCTTGGGACTGATGAGCACTTCGTGGCAACTGAGTTGTTTGTGAAGAAAGAACAGAGGGAAATGTTTATGACAATTCCCACCCAGGAGGATAGGTTCAAGTGGCTGAAGAGGAAGTTTGACATCATGTTTGGAAAATGATTAGTCTGGTGTCATTTGTCTATGTCACATAGACATATTATTTATTTGTGTGTCTTGTGGACAAATTATCTATGTGTGTGTCATGTGGACAAATTATTTATTTGTGTGTCTTGTGGACAAATTATCTATGTGTGTGTCATGTGGACAAATTATTTATTTGTGTGTCTTGTGGACAAATTATCTATGTGTGTGTCATGTGGACAAATTATTTATTTATGTGTCTTGTGGACAAATTATCTATGTGTGTGTCATGTGGAATTATCTATGTGCGTGTCATGTGGGCAAATTATCTATATATCTATGCATCTTGTGGACAAATTATTTATCTATGTCATGTTCACATATTCTTGCAGATAGGAAGTGATGATGATGAGGCTGAGGATTTTTTCAGAATGGTCTTAGGCGGTTCTATGATGGCACAAATATATGTTGACATGTACCTTACCAAAAACCCTACAAGGACATCAACAACAAGTGGGATGGGATTTATGTTGGAGCTTTTCAACACTCCAGGAGAATGCCATAGACAACTTCGCATGAGCACAGAGATTTTCTTTGACCTGCATGGCTTATTGGTTCACAGGTATGGGCTGAAACCGTCAGTGCACATGTCAACTATCGAGAGTCTAGGTATTCTATTATTCATTTGTGGAGGGAATGAGTCCAATAGCAGAGCCGTTAATAGATTCAAGCACTCTGGAGAAACTATTAGTAGAAAATTTGAAGATGTTTTGTTCTCTTTGATGGCCATGGCAAAAGATTTCATTTGTCCAAAAGATCCAAATTTTCATATGATACATAAGAGGATTACGGACGACAAGCGAGCGTATCCATATTTCAAAGATTGCATTGGAGCACTTGATGGCACACATATTCGTGTCACACTTCCACCAGATGACCAAGTGAGGTACGTTGGAAAGATAGGGATACCCACCCAAAATGTATTAGCAGTTTGTGATTTCGACATGCGATCCACATATGTGTCAACGGGCCAACCGGGAGCGATGCACGACACAAGTGTACTATACAATGCATTGAGTGTCGACAAGGACATATTTCCGCATCCTCCGCAAGGTAATTATTTTATTTGTGATCTCTCAATCACATTATCATGTACGTAAAATATGTGGCATAGTAATTTTTAAATCATCAACTTATAGGTAAATATTACGTTGTCGATGCGGGATATCCTAATCGCCCCGGTTATCTAGCTCCGTACAAGGGTGAGAGATATCATATGCCTGAGTGGCATAGAGGTATGGAACCTAGAACACCGAAGGAAAAGTTCAATCGCAAGCATTCATCTATTCGCAATGTGATTGAGAGATCTTTTGGGTTATTAAAAATGAAGTGGGAAATTCTATACCGGATGAAGAAATACCCCATGTGGAAGCAAAAAATGATAGTTGTCGCTTGTATGGTACTCCACAATTTCATTCGTGAGCATAACAGTGAGGATGCAGACTTTGCTCGGTTTGATCGTGATCCAAATTTTATGCCTACAATCCCGAATCGGTATAAACGATTTGTCGTTCCGACAAATACATCAGATACATCTACTGCAGAAGCTAGTGCGCATTGCATGGATACTTTTCGGGATGAACTTGCCACAGCTCTCGCTCTTGGTTGGAACTAGCTTGTAACCAATTTATGAAACTGTTTGAACAATTTGTGCTTGTAAACGTGTTTCAATGGATATTTGTTTCATTCACATGTTTAGTTCTTGTTTAAACGGATATTTAATTGAAAAAAAGAAGAAAAGAGGAACGAACAATAAAAAAAACACCTATCCCGGAGGGCAAAACAGACAAATCCATTGTAATTGTCTCTTTTCAGAATTGGAGCTATTATTTCTGCCAAACACATTTCTTAGCTCCAAATTGAGAGTCCAGCTCCACGAGTGGAGCAGCTCTATGGTGGAGCAGCAGCTCCAGAGCAGGTTTGGCAGAGTTGGAGCCCTGCCAAACACGCCCTAAGTGCCCGCTTCCGATTCGGACTCTCCCATTATGCCTCGATCTTGATGTTCGGTCTCCCGCTGGCTATTGCTTTTTTGCTTCGGACTTGGACATAACGTACTGACACAACCGAGTTGCCGATTAGTCATCTCGTAACAACTTCTGTCGCATCAGTAGATTGATCTTGGGGATCAGGGTGGGTGGTGCTTGAATCCGAACTACTCGATGGATTGAAATCCGACTCGAGCAATCCAATCCAAGCTTGATAAACGCCATTAGGTTCACCACGGGATCTTCGATGAACCCCCTACCTGCGCGCCAGATGTCGGTGTTGTATCGTCGATCCTACCGAGGGGTATCCCGAGGTAGTAGATTTCGGTTTCGTCGAGACCAGGAACGCAATGGCTACACAACACAAGGTTTAGACAGGTTCGGGCCGCCAAGATAGTGTAATACCCTACGTCCTGTTTGGTGGTTTGTATTGCGTATGGTTGTAACGTGTGTCTCTCTGTTGAGAGACTTGGCCTATGTTCTCCCTGAGTCTATGGTCCTGCCGATCTAGGCACCCCTACCCTCCTTTATATATCCCAGGGGCGAGGAACTAGTCGGTTACAATGTTGGAGTCCTAGTAGGATTACAGAGTAGAGTCCTAGTAGAAGTCCGACTTCTTATTTTCTTTTTTCGAGTGGTTTCTCTACGGGTACTGGGTTGCATACCCAACAGAGGGCACTGGAGGATTCAGCCCATGTGAAAAGGGTATTTTGGTCCAATCAATAACAATCTGACAAGTCTACATGGGTGAAAAACGATTCTAGCTAACAGAATCGACGGTAGTGTCACAGGAGGAACAAAAATTGAATTCAATGTCAAATAAGGAACATTAAAATTTGTAGTGTCAAATAAGGAATTGATCTATCTTCTAGTGTCAAATAAGGAATTTTCTCTTGTATCATTTGGATGTAAAACCTTGAAATTAATAAAGTTTTCCTTATCGAAAAAAAAGACTTCGAAGACACGTCCCCTTCTTCTAGTGTAGAAATCATAGTTATATTTGTTCTCTACTTTTTTTAATAAAGGAGGTTTAGGGACTTGTGCTTTGCAAAATAAAAAGGGTGAACAGATTAAAAACAAATCCTATTACTAAACCACCACACTTCGTAAAAGGACAACATAACATATTTCCAAATGCCAATCTCATTTAGCCAAGTTATCTATACTATAAGGATCATTTCTTTCCCCATCTTGCCTGGGAATCACGCCTCCTTTCTTTCCCATTTTCCTTCTATGCCGCCGCTTTGGATCTGTTCATGATGTCTATCCTTCTGCCCCTTCCCTTCCTACGGCCATGGCGAGGTGATTTGTTTCAGAACGTTCTAGCACATTCGATGTGTTGGCCATTAATTTACGTCAACATATTTTGGCTACTCCGCTGGGATTTGAAGAAATCATTCTATAAAACCCTAGCAAGATGTTTGGAGCTATTTCAGATCTTGACAAGAACATCATCATGACTTCGCTTGAAGAGCTGAGTGAAGAGGAGCGCCAACGATACTTGGAGGCTGAGGGGTAGTTCAAGAGTTAATACATGATGGGCTTCAAGAATACCGTAACAAGAGTCGAGGATTTTATGATGCTCGTGTTCAAGGTGAGAGAATACAAGATTGAGGTAATAAGCACTGTAAGTACGCCTTAACCATCTAACCTCAATAATACTACATCTAATACTGCTACTAAGGTTACAGATGAAAAGAGAGACAACACAATACAAGTCTGATTCCTGGCATACCACGAAGAAATTACATGAGTTTTCAGCTATGCAGCGAGAGATAGAGAAGTTACACAAGAGAATACAAAGACACAGGGTACTACTACACCAATACACAAGAAGACACAATGTGACTATTTGAGTCGAAGGAACCAAAGACCGAACAACTTGCTTGCTGGGTTCACAAGAACCAAGGTGCGTCCACCCACCCCTCGTAGCTACGCTGCCCTGCTGCCACCCTCCAACAAATTGGGATGGTTTGCCCAACAGGATGGGGGCTAAGGCTGAGGGAAACAACTTGACCAAGTGTCACCAGAAACAACGACCTCCCTTGAAGCTGATAGCTACATCAAGTTAGGCACATCCGGGCGCCACTAACCGCCATCCAATGCCCTTCGGGGAGAGGAAGCCCCAAAGGAGGGATGTCGGCAACGGCGACACCCAGCAAAGAAATTGTATCTCCATCAGCAAGGAGACTGCCGACGAAGTAGAGGCGCCAGTAAAAGTCCCCAACGAATAGCATAGAATTCCACCGGTCACCAAAGATAACCACAGTCGAACAACGTGCTTGCCAGGTTCATCGGAGCCAAGGTGCATCCACACCACTCCTCAGCAGCTATACCGCCCTGTTGCCACCCTCCAACAAGTTGGGAGGATTTGCCAAATAGGATGGGGGCTAAGGGTGGGGGAAGAACCTTGGCGAAAATGTCACCGGAAACGACGACCTCCCTTCAAGTTGGGTTCAACACCAAGTGAAGCACATCCAGACGCCGCCTACCGCCATCCAACGCCCTTCCAAGGGAGGAATCCTCGAAGGAGGGATGGCCGGCGAAACATTACCCAACATATAATTTGGCATATCCATCAACAAGGAGAGCGCTGACGAAGTAGAG
The DNA here is from genome assembly GCA_015476505.1 of Urochloa ruziziensis. NCBI lineage: Eukaryota > Viridiplantae > Streptophyta > Magnoliopsida > Poales > Poaceae > Urochloa > Urochloa ruziziensis. The sequence goes on from CM027118.1 coordinate 47,917,202, forward strand.
GCGCCAGCAGTAGACATTTATGAAACCATAGTAGAATCCATCACAGAGAAGTATCGGAGGAGTAGCACAATACCCAAACAGATCCATGGAGCAGAACTGGTGCCGGAGGTAGCTGATGAAGATGATGGAGCCGGTCTTCCATTGCGCGTAGATGGAACACCATCTCGTGCACCAGGCACGATGCATTCGCTGCACAATGCCACGGTCGAGCAGCACCACAACCACGGGAGCCAGGCTCCCGACTGTTTGGGCCGGCCACCGCGAGGTGCCTGGGGCAGCTACCCCAAGGCATGCCGCATCTCGTCCGTGGAGGAGCCAGTTCCAAGGCGGATGCCCGGAACCGGCCGTAGGGAGACCGCAGGACCACCTGCACATGCTGGCTCCAGCATCTAGATCTGGATGGAGCAGAGGAGATGAGATGGACGGAGGAGAGCTCCGGCCGCGCTGCTCGCACAGGGCGTGTAGGATCTGGATCCGCCGGCGCCATCGTCTGCAGGAGCTAGAGGCGAAGAGGAGGAGGGAGTTGGGCGCCTGGGGCGACGACTTGTGAGGAAGGCGGCCAGTGGGGCGTCTCTAGCCGGAAACGAAGGAGTTACGCCGGGAGACGTGAGATCCGGCGAGGAGGTGCCTAGATCTGGTCGTCGGCGACCTGTAGGACCGTCTCCAAGCCCGGAGCATGCCCAGCCATGACGACATTGAACTGGGGGGGGGGGGGGGGCAAACTCTCGGGGAGAGGCGAATGAGTGGACTGAGGCCTCGCCGCCGCTGTCCTTGTGCTCGAGCAGGCTCCCGGCGGCGCACTCTGGCGGCGGCGAGAGCGGCGGGCGGGAGGGCAAGGGGCTCTGGGGAGGCGGCGGTGGTCCTCCTGGGTCGCCCATGGGGACGACGCGGACGGGCTCCCTTGGTTAGTGTCACCGGGCTCTCTTTTATTTGACGTTGATTAGCTTAATTTTGAGCTGGCCGGCGACAAATAAAAGTGAACGGAGGTAGTACTTAATTAAACAACTAGGTGATTCCCCGCGTTGTTGCGGGATGTTTGTTATACTTTTTAACAATTATTATTAGATGATATAAAAAATAGTACAAACTTAACAATTTTATTTTGATACGACATCAAATTATTTAATTGAAAGATACTTGGGTACAATACAATTATGATTATATATGGAATGAAATATAAATTTTTTGCGAAAATAAACGCTTCAATTACTTGGAGCATTATTAAGAAATTTCTCTCAGATGTGGTGATTTCTAATGGGTTGTGGATGGTTGAAGATGAAATTTGAGAGTAGAAATACTAAGGTGATTGCTCATAACATTCATTTGCAATAATATTATACTCCCTCCGTATCAGTTTTAGAAGGCGTTCTGGCGAAGAAGCGATTTTGCGTAATAGAAGTCGCAGTCCCGTTGGACCCTGCGTTTTTTCCTTTTTTACCCTTTCACGCTTCGTTGTTTGGGTTGGAGTTAATAGCGCCGTGGCAAAAAATAACATCCGCAGCGAGCGGATGGGGAATCGAACCGGCAACCACGTGAAAGCAGGCTGCCTGTGCTAACCAATTCGCCAAAGAGAGATTGTTGAAAGGATAGGACTCCCCACCATATTTAATAAGGGCAAATATGGAAGATTAGACCCTAATTAATCACTCCTTGGTATGCGCAATCATTTCCTAAACGACTTCTAAAACTGATATGGAGGGAGTACATAACAACATATTCATTTTATTGAGAGAGGACAACTGGAGAATCATGCATGGAAGCTATTAGCCACAGATTATCGGTAGTAGACATAAATTGATGGTTCTAGTGGATGATGACATGGATAGCTTGCATGTTGAGAGAAGTTTAGTGGATGGTGACTTGGACAATTTGCATGTTAAGAGAAGACCCTTAGTGAGGTGCTTCTATATAAGTTACTAGCAAACATGCCCAGTGCGTTGCTACGAGCGATATCGATAATGTAATAGTTATAAAAGAAAGAACATTAAATGGTTTGGTTGTGACTTGAAGACAACATTGGCTTAGCTAATTAATAATTTGAAATTGATCCATTAAAATATCATTGGACCCATATGAGCCATGCCACCTCAAAACATACGACCAAATTTGTCAACAATTGAGATCTGAGCAAAATAGCTAAGCATTAGGAACCACCGTCACATGCACGTGCAAGCCATTGCACCAGCCCAGTTGCCTAAGGCTTTATCCAATATCACCTTGGGCGCGGCCGCAATGTCCTCCTCCATCGAGTTACATTTGTACTACGACGTTGCCTCCACTTCTCTTTTACTTTAATTAACGTCGAGAAGTCTTAGCAAAATAACATGTTATCGGTAGCACACAACAACTACATTATTATAGATGTATTTTTTCTTATTAGCTTAGCAGCCTATTTAGCGATTGGCTGGAATATGGATCCCTCGAACTGTTGTTTACTTGTTTCTTCACTTGGTTGTTTAGAGGGATCACTACAAATAAATTAGAACCTACACCGTTCACATGCTAACTGTAGTCCAATCGGTGGGAAGCTGTATTGTTTAGCTTGGTTGCCGCAGTTTGAATCCTGTGCGGTGTGTCTTTTTTTTTCTGAACTTTTGGCGCTTGTCCAGACCGAGATCAACTAAAGAAAACAAAGAAAAGTTAAATTTAAAAAAATAAGTGGGCCCCACAATGGACCAAAAATTAGACAAAGACACTCCTTGCTTTATTATTAGGTAAGTGGTCCCTCTGGTATTTTACAGTCACAATATTCAGAGGTATATGCGCAAACTACAACGACGATTGCGTGCATATTAAAACGTCTGTCATAAGAAGTGTACAGAAACAGAATTCTAATGTGAATTACAGAGCGTTTCATTGCCATCGCACGTCCTCAGCTCTCATGAGTAAATTAATTGTTGAGAAGGAATTACAGCAAGACTGCAGTCCTGTTCTTTTGAAACGCACTGCAGTCCTGTTATGGCAGCAAGAAGAATTAAAAGATGTACTCCATTCTCCCATAGAAACAAGACGAACCACCATAATTATACAGTCAAACAGAATCAGAAGGGGATGTTAGAAAAGGAATATAGAGTAGCATATTACACAAGAAGTACTGCCATCCGGTAAAACAGGGCCAGGCATGAGTTCAGGCTATATGGCAAGTAATATCGCAAAGAAATAAAAAATCAGAAAACAGTCTCAGTCAGTTTGAACTCTCCACTAGTTTGAGAGTCAGTTTCTACAATAACAATTCTTCCTGCTGATGGTTGGTGATGGCGTGATGCTGTTAGATATATTATGGCTTAGCCCATATAATATTTAATAATAAATATAATTCTAAGAATCATATTAAACAATGTGTATGCGTGGATTTTGACCAAGGTGAGGCGTGCTGTGTCGTGCCTGACACAAGCGTGTGCAATCTTTTGCACTCAAGCCAAATAAAGCCTAGTAATTTTGGGAGTTTCCATTCTTAATGTCGGTTAAAGCATGGAAGTTTCGGGAGTTATAGGAGTTACCAATTCTAATGGAAGGAGTTATCGGAGCTTTCGTTCATGACAGTGGGAGTTTTCTCCCAGTGAACGTTTGTTCCACTAGCGTCTCTTCGGTTGATCTCCCGCTCCGTGGTGCTGAATAAAAGGCTTGTCCTGGCTTCTTATCTTGGCTAGTTCGCATTGCATTCCACGGCTTCTGTAGCAACAGCTCTCCCCGTTCCGGTTCTTGCGCGCACAAGTACTAGAAGAGCAGGTCTCCGAAACGAGTGCTGTCCGTGAGTTCATCTGCTCAGGTGAAGGCCGGCAATTACGTTTTTGGGAAGTGTCCGCAAGCGACAAGACTGCTCACTTCGTCCTTTTCTTCCCGGCGTCTCGATGGTGATCGGCACAGCTACATCTCTGCACTGCACCAAGCGGGACGACTACATCGACAGGCACTATGTCGACTAGTGCATCCGGCTCTGCCGCTAGGTATGTATACATTGCTCTAGTAAAGTTATGGATCAAAATCATGATGGTTGTTTTTCTCCATATGTTCATCATTGCCTGGATCACACATGCACATGTCTGATATCACAAACATGTTATTTATCTTTTTCTGGATTAAATTACTGCTGAAATTGTCAAATTTTCCAACAATCCAAAAACGTAATAGGGCTTTTTCGGTAGTTGGTTTTGCTGGGCAACTCAAACCGAACACTCTTGATGGAACAAATTACAAGAGATGAATTGTCAAACTAGAGTTGTGGCTCAGGGCTATGAACGTGTGGTTCATTACCTAGGAGCGTCCTGTTGGACCGCATACTGTCGATGAGGACAGAGCGTACATAGCTGCTGATAACATGTTCGGAGGTGCCGTGATCAGTGTTCTGGGAGAGAACTTAGTCGATAATTATATGAGTTATCCGTTTGGCAAATTGTTGTGGGATGCACTCCAGGCAAACTTCGGGGTATCCGATGCGGGCAGCAAGCTGTATATCATGGAACAACTCTTTGACTACAAGATGGTCGATGACAGTTCAGTGGTTGAACAGGCCCATGAATTACAGGCGCTTGCAAAGGACTTTGCGAATGTCAGGTGTGAACTGCCGGAAAAGTTTGTGGCTGGCGGTATCATTGCCAAGCTACCTCCCTCGTGGAGGAACTTTGCTACCACTCTAAAACACAAGAGGCAGGAGTTTACTGTAGCCGGTCTTATCGACACTCTTGATGTTGAGGAGAGGGCGAGAGCAAAGGACACACGTACGCATGGCAATGAGGGAGGTTCTAGCGCTCATGTGGTGTAGAAGAAAAACTTCCAATCCCACAAGGAATTAGGGTAAAGGGAAAACTGAGTTTCAACAGAAGGCTACTCAGACTACCAACTTCAAAAAGAAGAAGACCAAGGGAAAGTGCTTTGTGTGCGGTGGTTCTGACCATTGGGCCAAGGACTGCAAGGACCGCAAGGACAAGCAGAAGCAGCACGGGCAGAAAACGTCTGCTAATGTTGTCATTGGTGATACTGAGACGGGAACATCAGGGTATGGTAATCATGCTACTGTTCTTTCAGTTTGTCATTTACCAAATTGGTGGGTTGACACCGGTGCTAATGTACATGTGTGTGTTGACTACTCCTTGTTTTCGTCTTACCAGGTCGCGAGGACTGGATCTGTGTTGATGGGAAACGACTCGAATGCTTCTGTTCATGGTGTTGGTACGGTCGATCTGAGGTTTACTTCGGGAAAGACCAGTGCGGCTGAAGAATGTGCAGCATGTCCCCTCAATAAATAAAAATCTTGTTAGCGGATCCCTTCTTTGTAAGGATGGTTTTAAGTTGGTATTTGAGTCAAACAAGTGTGTTGTTTCTAAGTTTGGATCCTTTGTTGGTAAAGGATAGGACTGTGATGGTTTATTCCGTTTATCCTTATCAGACTCTTGTAATAAAATTGTGAATCATGTGTGTAATGATGACGAGTCCAATGTTTGGCATTCACGACTTTGTCATGTTAATTTTGGTTGTATGCTGCGGCTGGCCAAGATGAGTTTAATTCCAAATTTTACTTTGGTAAAAAATTCTAGATGCCAAGTGTGTGTGCAATCTGAGCAACCTCGCAAGCCTCACAAGGCTGCTAAGGCGAGGAGCTTGGCACCACTAGAATTAGTTCATTCTGATCTATGCGAGATGAATGGTGTGTTGACTAAAGGAGGAAGAGATATTTCATGATGTTGATAGATGATTCTACTAGATACTGCTACGTGTATTTGCTTAAAACTAAAGATGAGGCATTACAATTTTTCAAGATCTATAAGTCCGAAGTTGAAAATCAACTTGAGAGTAAGATTAAACATGTTAGATCAGATCGAGGTGGAGAGTATTTTTCAAATGAGTTTAATTTGTTTTGTGAGGAGCATGGCATTATTCATGAGAGAACACCACCTTATTCTCCTCAGTCAAATGGAGTGGCTGAAAGGAAGAACCGAACTCTAACTGAGATGGTTAACGCCATGTTAGAAACAGCGGGTCTCTCCTTAGAATGGTGGGGTGAAGCCATGTTGACAGCATGTCATACTCTCAACAGAGTTCCTATGAAAAACAAAGAGAAGACACCATTCGAGGAATGGGAGAAGAAAAGATTAACACTCTCATACTTGCGTACTTGGGGCTGTTTGGCAAGGTTAATGTGTCAATATCTAAGAAACGCAAGCTCGGACCAAAAACAGTTGATTGTGTCTTCCTAGGCTATGCTTTCCACGGCGTTGGTTATAGGTTCTTGATAATTAAATCTAGAGTTCTTGATATGCATGTTGGTACAATCATAGAGTCCAGAGATGTCACATTCTTTGAGAGCATTTTTCCTCTGAAAGAAACATCTAGCAATTCTAGTTCTGAATATGTGAAAACCCCAGAACATAATGATGCAGTAGAACACAATGAACAACCACTTGAGGAGTATCAGGAGAAGGATGATAATGAAGTAACTCGAAAGAGTAATAGACGAAGGACTGCAAAGTCTTTTGGTGATGACTTCATTGTGTACCTTGTAGATGACACTCCAAGAACCATTGCTGAGGCTTATGGATCTCCTGATGCCGACTATTGGAAGGAAGCAATCAAAAGTGAGATGGATTCCATAATGTCTAATGGAACTTGGGAGGTCGTTGATCGTCCTTATGGGTGCAAACCCGTAGGGTGCAAGTGGATATTCAAGAAGAAGCTTAGGCCTGATGGTACTATTGAAAAGTACAAGGCAAGACTTGTAGCCAAGGGTTATACCCAAAAGAAGGCGAAGACTTCTTTGACACTTACTCACCAGTTGCTAGACTGACCACGATTCGAGTACTACTTTCACTGGCTGCCTCACACGATCTTCTCGTTCATCAAATGGACGTTAAGACGGTTTTCCTTAATGGAGAGTTGGATGAGGAAATCTATATGGATTAGCCTGATGGATATGTAGTAGGTGGTCAGGAAGGAAAGGTGTGCAAGTTGTTAAAATCTTTGTATGGCTTGAAGCAAGCTCCTAAGCAATGGCATGAGAAGTTTGACAAGACTCTCACGTCAGCTGGCTTTGTTGTGAATGAAGCTGACAAGTGTGTATACTACCGCTTTGGTGGGGGAGAAGGAGTGATCATGTGTTTGTATGTCGATGACATATTGATCTTTGGTACTAATCTCAAAGTGATTGAGGAGGTCAAAAGTTTTCTATCTCAAATTTTTGAGATGAAAGATATGGGAGTGGCTGATGTGATTTTGAACATTAAGCTGCTAAGAGAAGGCAATGGTGGGGTTACACTCTTGCAATCCCATTATGTGGAGAAGATCTTGAGTCGCTTTGGTTATAGTGACTGCAAGCATGCTCCCACGCCTTACGATTCCAGTGTGATATTGCGGAAAAACCGAAGGATTGCAAGGGATCAATTGAGATATTCTCAAATCATTGGCTCGCTGATGTATTTAGCTGGCGCTACCAGACCCGACATCTCCTATGTTGTGAGCAAAACTGAGCAGATTTGTTTCAAATCCAGGGGATGATCATTGGAGGGCTCTTGAAAGAGTGATGCGCTATCTAGTAGGCATCATGAGCTATGGAATTCACTATGCCGGGTATCCTAAGGTACTAGAGGGCTACAGTGACTCAAACTGGATCTCTGATGCTGATGAGACAAAAGCCACGAGTGGATATGTGTTTACAATTGGAGGTGGCGCTGTTTCCTGGAAGTCTTGCAAGCAGACCATTTTAACGAGGTCAACAATGGAAGCAGAACTCACATCATTGGATACCGCCACAGTTGAAGCTGAGTGGCTTCGTGATCTCCTGATGGTTTTGCCGGTGGTTGAGAAACCAATACCAGCTATCCTAATGAACTGTGACAATCAAACAGTGATTATCGAAGTGAACAGTTCTAAGGACAACATGAAGACATCATGGCATGTGAAACGGCGGCTGAAATCTGTCAGAAAAAATGAGAAACTCCGGAGTGATTGTGTTAGACTATATCCACACGTCTAAGAATCTGGCAGATCAATTCACTAAAGGTCTTTCACAAAATATGATTGACGAGGCATCGAGGGAGATGAGATTGAGACCCACATGAGAGTTATGTCATAGTGGTAACCTATTCTATTTGATCGGAGATCCCGTGAACTAGAGTGGCGAAACAAGCTATTGACTAACTTAGAAGGAGAGTACATTTTGTACAGACCTACTCCATTGGAGATGCACTCTCTCCTTTTGAGGGACCGATTAGGCGACCAGAGAGGGGGGGAGTGAATGGGAGCCGATAAAATTTCTTTCCCAAATCCGGCTTTTCCCAAATCAACTCCAAGCCAACCAAACGATCTAGCCAAGATCACGTAGCTACTGAGAAGCTACTGACCCTAGGAACTAGATCAAAGCAGCAGAAAAAGAATCGAACAAATCGAGCACAAGACGCGGCCTCAACTAGGAAGAGTTCAGCAAAAATTGCACGGGTCGTTTGATTCGACCGCACATGAAAAGCACCGGTCGGATTGATTGCCTATGCTCCGACCGTGAGTGAGGACAAACAATAGGTCAAATCAGTGAATATTACACAGGTCGATTGATCTGACCTGTACAAGAGCCACCGATCGGATCAATAGGTCAACAGTCGAGTCACCTGAACTCACTTTTCTCTCAAAGCGATCGGATCATCCGACCAGTACGAGTGCCATCGGTCGGATCGATAGGTCAACAGTCGAGTCACTGACCTAACCCTACCCTTAGTGCGATCGGATGATCCGACCAAGAGTCGATCGGAGCATTCAATCGAAATATTGACCTTCTACAAGAGAGTTTGCAAGGCTGCGAAGGCTAGCGGTCGATTGATCCGACCGAGCCTAGGAAGAACCGATCGGATTGATAGATCGACACAGAGAAAACTGTCGACTCGATATTGCAAAGCTGCGAAGTCCCAGCGGTCGATTGATCCGACCAAGCCAAGGAAAACCGATCGGATCAATAGATCGACGCGGCGAGAAGGTCAACTCGAGAATGGATCTCGCAAACGACTTGGAGTCTTGAGACAAGATTTTGGGTAGATGATATACACCTCAAGGAGAGGCTATGCCCCAAAGATCTTGGCCCCAAACTTCCTAGAACTCCTAGGAATACAGATCTCGTGAAGAACACCAAGAACTCGAGTTCATCCCAAAAACTTCAAATCCAAAGTGATTCCCGGCGTTTGGGGGCAAGAGATCACCAGCAAAAGAGGCACAAGGCACTCATACGTGAATCCCCAAAGAAATCCGAGAGAAAACGCCAAGGAAGTGAAGAACGAAAATCACCCAAAATAGCTCCGAAAATAGCTCCGAAACTGAGAAAACTCAGATTCACACGAGATGAACACAGTGAAGCACGAAATTGTTGTTTGGATTACTTCACCATGTGCGGTTACAAGCCACTTGCTAGCACAAACAAAGCTAGAATGGCAAAAAGATCAAATCAAAGATCCCTCCTCTCTCTCCCTCTCAAACCCTAGAAATGACCCTCTCACAAACAAATGAGATGTCTACCACCTATCCTCTCCAAGGGATGGCTGCCCACAATAGCCACTCCTCATATATATAGGCGCCCTGCAAATGTCCAGAACGCCCTCACATGAAGCATACAACCCAATACCCCTTAGGGGCAAATTTGTCATAGTTGCGAATATTTTCCGGCTGGGACAGCTTCCACCGCAAGCTAGCTTCCCTCCGACGCAAGCCTTACGGTCACGCCGCGTGTCCTGCGGATCGAAGTTCCTCGACGCCGAACTTGGGCCTGGCTGGTCACCTCGGCCCAGCTGCCCGAACTTTCGCCCAGCTGGCCCAAACTAAGGGAAACCGTCCACCGATGATTTTGTGGCCAAATCACCAAACTCCACGTGCAAGCTTTGGTTGTGAGCCGCTACCTTGCACCGGCTTCGTCCACCGATGATTTTGTGGCCAAATCACCAAACCCTGCGTGCAAGCTTCGGTTGTTAGCCGCTACCTTGCACCGGCTTCATGTCCGCGTACGAGCTTCGGTTGTGAGCCACTACCTCACACCGAAACCACGTCCCCTTGCTCGTTCTTGCACCATGTGAACCGCACTTGATCCATCTGGCCACCTGGGTCCCTCGAACCAAGCCTACTTGTCTCTCCGCTCCTTGGAGGCCGCCATGGCTAAGACCTTTCGCGTCTGTTCTTCACCTGCACCAATGCAATCAAGCCGCATTCTACACCTGCAATACTTGAGCCAAGGGAAACGTCAGTCCACACCACGTTCTCAATCACTCATCACACCAGGAAGCGACCATCCACCGGTCCTCGGACACACCGGGTCCTCACCTTTTGTGCATGGCAGGCTGGTTAAAACCTTAATGTTATCCGAGTGGCTTATTTGAAGCAAAGATGTTGGCCTGCAGAAACATCTTTTGAAGGTTTACACCTATATGAGTTTGACTGCCAGTAACAGTCTATGAGATTGGGTAATCTCTAGAGACTCATGAAAGGCCTAGAAGTGTGACTTATATGCTTCAACCAGAGGGGATGCTAGTAGCAGCCTAGTACTAGAAAAGAATTTTTGGATGAAACTCACATCGCACAAAACTGTCAATTCAAGGCATAGTCCATTGTTCAGTTGTGATTGAGTGTAACCCTTGTTCTAGGTGGATGTTCAACTTAACAGTCTCTACCGAAATTCTAGTATATCAAAGAACTATGGATTTGAGATTGTTTAATACGTGTTCTAGAATTTGGTGGGGATTGTTAGATATATTATGGCTTAGCCCATATAATATTTAATAATAAATATAATTCTAAGACTCATATTAAACAATGTGTATGCGTGGATTTTGACCAAGGTGAGGCGTGCTGTGTCGTGCCTGACACAAGCGTGTGCAATCTTTTGCACTCAAGCCAAATAAAGCCTAGTAATTTTGGGAGTTTCCATTCTTAATGTCGGTTAAAGCATGGAAGTTTCGGGAGTTATAGGAGTTACCAATTCTAATGGAAGGAGTTATTGGAGCTTTCGTTCATGACAGTGGGAGTTTTCTCCCGTGAACGTTTGTTCCACTAGCGTCTCTTCGGTTGATCTCCCGCTCCGTGGTGCTGAATAAAAGGCTTGTCCTGGCTTCTTATCTTGGCTAGTTCGCATTGCATTCCACGGCTTCTGTAGCAACAGCTCTCCCCGTTCCGGTTCTTGCGCGCACAAGTACTGGAAGAGCAGGTCTCCGAAACGAGTGCTGTCCGTGAGTTCATCTGCTCGGGTGAAGGCCGGCAATTACGTTTTTGGAAGTGTCCGCAAGCGACACGACTGCTCGGATGAAGACGCATGTTTCCCATTTATGCTTAAGAATTAATGCAGGTAAAGTTATATTTCTTTTCAAGTATATCTTAATGGTTAGGTTCACAGCCATTTTAATTTTAACTTAGCATAGCATTAAGCTTGACAGGAAAGTACGTAAAGATGCTAACGCAAAATAAAAAATTAACAAAGCAAATAAATACTGATAATGTTGACTAAAAAAGACGTATATAATCCAAGCATTATGCAATACTTGTTATATTGATAACAATAAAAAATAATCTCACGTTTCTTATCAATTGTATTGAACTTTTTGTGGACCAAACAAAGAAATATAGCTATCCAAGGTTAAATATCAGAAAAACTAAAGAAATCTTATACCGTGAACTGTTTTAGTTGAATACTTTGAGATATGGGATCTTGTAGAGGAGGTGGTGTTACAACCTGAGGTCCAAGACACCCATAAGTGGCGTTTTGATGGTTCGGGACAATTCTCTACAAAGTCAGCCTATGAGGCTTTCTTCAATGGGGCAGTGAGCTTTCAACCATACCAACTCATATGGGAAACTTGGGCACCCAGGAAGTGCAAATTCTTCCTTTGGTTGGTGGCCCATAATCGTTGTTGGACTGCTGACAGGCTTGCTCGCAGGGGACTATCTCATCCGGAGCACTGCCTCCTATGTGATCAGGAGGAAGAGACAATAAACCATCTCCTCGTAGCCTGCAGTTTTGCCCGTCAGTTCTGGTATGAGTTGTTCTCCCATTTTGGGATACAAGATCTCACACCACTAGGTGACATGGTGGAATTCTACAACTTGTGGCAACGGTCATGCGATGGTCTACCCAAAAACTTGCAGCGAGGGTTCAACTCCTTGGTCACATTAAGAGCATGGAGCTTGTGGAAGGCAAGAAATGATGTGGTATTCAATGGTGCAGCCCCCAGGATTGCTAGAATTCTTCTCCTTGTACAGGAAGAGGCTGAATTTTGGATCCTTGCTGGGGCAAAAGGGCTCAGTACCATGGTCGCTACCAGACTTCCCTTGTAGTTGGGAAGGCTGATGGTCGCTCGGTGCCGCTATAGGCGGAGCACTGGTCTTGTAGCAGTATGTTTTGCTACTGTTGTGGTGTGAGGTGTTGTTGAGTGTGTGTGGTGTCGAGTGGGGTGTGTGTAAGGCTATTTTGGCCAACTCTCTATCTATTAATACAATGATATGCAGCTCTCCTGCATATTCGAGAAAAAAAATATGGTAAGTTGCAGATACTACCAAAACCGACTAGAAAAGAGTACTTTAATTAAGAAAGTTGTTGGAACGTGCGTACCTCTTATCTGCGAGGTGTTGTGTGAGGGCCATGAGAAGCTTATCCACATCATCTGACATATTCATGGCATATCCAACTCCAGAAAGTATGTCTTTCAAGATCTTGGCTATATCAGGACTTCTAGAAAAAGACACGAATGCTTTGCATTGAAACTCATTCTTGATTGTAGTGTACACCTGGTTTGCAAGAGTTGTTTTGCCGAGGCCTCCAAAACCCATAATGGACACCACTTTAAGCTGGCCAAAATTACTGTCACCTTCTTCCATCAGCACCTCGGTGATTTCATCCCTTAGACCATCAATGCCCACTAGCCTTTTTGCATCTTCGAACATTGCTTGTACCCGTGGGTCAACTGGAGGGACAGCAGGGGTGGCTTCAGATTCAACTATCTTGTACCTCTCACGGCTTTCACTCTGCTCCACAACACGAGCTCTGATCTCCTGAATCTTGTTGGCAATCTGATAGCGAACTCGCAGCTTCCTAATCCTCCGTGCAGTCTTGTGGAATAAGCCCTCCGTGTCATCACCCTGGCCAAGGTGGTGCATGAAGACATCAATGCAATCCTCAATATCATAGGCCATCTCACGAACCTTGTCCCTCCACACCCTCGTTTGGACATCCAGCTTCTCCATATTCGCTAGCTTCTTCGACGCTGCATTCATGTCGATTAGCTCCCGGCTGACACTACTACAGAAACTGTCATCACAACCGGTTTTTAACCCCTATCACAACCGGTTTTGGGAGGCGGATGAGATAAAGCGGCTGTGATAGTCCCTCCTATCACAACCGGTTTTCAAAAACCGGCTGTGATGACCCCATCACAACCGATTTTCATCTAAACCGGCTGTGAAGACATCAATGCAATCCTCAATATCATAGGCCATCTCACGAACCTTGTCCCTCCACACCCTCGTTTGGACATCCAGCTTCTCCATATTCGCTAGCTTCTTCGACGCTGCATTCATGTCGATTAGCTCCCGGCTGACACTACTACAGAAACTGTCATCACAACCGGTTTTTAACCCCTATCACAACCGGTTTTGGGAGGCGGATGAGATAAAGCGGCTGTGATAGTCCCTCCTATCACAACCGGTTTTCAAAAACCGGCTGTGATGACCCCATCACAACCGGTTTTCATCTAAACCCAAAATAAACCAAAATAAAATAGCAAAACATTTTATTTATTTGGGGGGTGGACCCCATCAGCCACTACCCACCGTCCCACGTGCGCTACGCGGCCGGCAGGATTCGAACCCACGACCTCAGCTTCGCGCGTAGCCTCCTCTACCACTGCACCACTAGAGTGTTTGTGTCTACATACCATTTTGATTCCCCTCATATTAATGTTTTCCGAGTGTAAATTGCTTATTTGAGGTTCTAAATGACTTCAAATAAAAAGGTGATGAACTATAATGTTTTATAACTTTTGAAGATCTACAACTTTCGTTTTGGTCAAAAGTTCATCCGAGGTCGTTTACAAAATTTGAATTTTCAAATTTGAAAAATTCAAACTTAGATTCGGTTGACAAGATGACTTCAAATAAAAAAGTGGTGAATTACAATGTTTCATAACTTTTCAAGATCTACAACTTTCATTTTGGTCAAAAGTTCATCCGAGATCGTTCACAAAATTTGATTTCGTCTAGCCCTCCAAAAATGTGTTAGTAAAAAACCGGTTTTTGAGAAAAACCGGCTGTGATAGGGGGCATCACAACCGGTTTTTTCAACTGGTTTTTGAGAAAAACCGGCTGTGATAGGGGGCATCACAACCGGTTTTTTCAAAACCGGTTGTGATAGCCCGTTTGTGAAAGTGGTTTGTGTAGTAGTGTGAGGAACTCGATATCCTTGCGGACACCCTTGAGTTGCTTGTACTGATCACTAAGCAGAGTAGACAGCTTGGAGAGGAGTGAGTTCATCACCCCGGTGGAAGCGCTCACTGCCATGCCTGCCATCTCGATCTCCTAGATCCCCTCTCTCTCCCTGCAACAATGGCGTTAGGTGGTATGTGGCTTTGTGCTCCCTGGTTTCAGAGAAATGAGCCTTCCAGGAAATGGCGTAGTGGCGGTTCCACTTCCACTTTGCTAACAACAAAAAAATTAATCCAGGATGGAATGCGCACAAAGTGCTCCAAAAGCCCACGTCAAAAGTACCTTTGGCATCCAATGCAAAGCGAAGGTGATAAGATCGAGATCAACAGAATCACATAGCGGTTATACATGGTCATGCGAACCACAGGTTTGAACGTGTTGAGCTAGTGCGTGTTGGTGGGCCTTTTGAGGGCGACCCCAACTCCATCTCTACCGACCAACGTGCCTACCATGGCAAAAATTACAAATCCATTGAACTGGAGATGCTCCGGGCGCGACATCAAAAAACCTAAATATAGTCCAAGCATTCTAATTCCTGTTGCATTGACATCAATAAAAAATAATCCCACTTTCTCATAAATTTTGCAATAAACCTTTTGTAGAACGTACAAAGAAATATTGCTATCGAAGGTTCATTATCAGTAAAACCTAAGAAGTCTTATACAGTGGACTATGGTAAATTTCATATACTATAAAAACGGATCGCTTAACATCAAACAAGTGTAATTTAAGAAATTGCTGGAACGTGCGTACCTCTTGTCTGCGAGGTGTTCTGCAAGGGCTATAATCAGCATATCCACGTCATCTGACAATCTGACATATAGATGCTGTCATATATATCCAACACCAGAAAGCATGTCTTTAAGAATCTTGGGTATATCAGGACTTCTAGATACAGAGACAAACGCTATAGCCCGTGTTTAGTTCGCGAAAACATTTCGTGAAAAGATTTCGGGTTTTGATTTTATCAATTTAGAAGTAGTAAATGTAGACGAAAAAGGTGGAAAGTTATATGGATAGGTTGAAAATCTCGAGACGAATCTAACGATGGTAATTAGAGAGTAATTAATCCATAATTAGCGAATGATTACTGTAGCACTACTGTTGCAAATCATGGATTAAGCAGACGACTCATTAGATTCGTCTCGCGATTTACAGTCTATCCATATAATTTTTCACCTTTTTTCGTTTACATTTAATACTTCATGCATCAAAGATTCTCCTTTGATGTGATGGATGAAAATATTTCAGGTGGGAACTAAACATGGCCATACACTGAAACTCCTTGATTTTACAGTACACTTGGTTTGCAAGGTTTTCCAAAATTATTGTCGCCTTCTTCCAGCAGCATTTGGGTAATTTCATCCCTTGGACCATCAATTCCGACAAGCCTTTGAGCATCTTCAAAGATTGCTTGTACCCGTGGGTCGACTGGAGGTACTACTGGTCTGGCAGCAACTTCATCTATCTTGTATTTGTCACGGCTCTGACTCTGTTCCACAACACAAGCTTTGAGTTCTTGAATCTTGTTGGCAAGCTTATAGTGGTCCCGCAGCTTCCTAACCTTGCCTGAGATCTTGTCCAACAAGCCATCCCGGTCATCTCCTTTGCCAAGATTGTGCACAAAGATATCAATGCAATCCTCAATATCATAGGCAGTCTCACGAACCATGTCCCTCCACACCTTTGTTTGGGGATCCAGCTTCTCCACATTTTCTAGGGTCTCCAACGCTGCGCTCATATGCGCTAATTCACGGCTAAGTATCTCGATATCCTTGCGGACCCCTTTCAGCTGCTTGTACTGATCAGTAAGCAGCGTGGATAGCTTGGAGAGGAGTGAGTTCATCACCCCTGTGGAAGCACTCACCGCTATGCCTGCCATCTCGACCTCTCTGTTTCCCCCTTGACAGCACAAGTGGTAAAGTCTGCTGGTGTAGTGGTGTGTGCTCTTACTTTGGATACCTCACTTATGTAAAACTCGCTCACATGGACTTGACCAGGCCCATCAAGGTGGTAAGTATCTGTAGTAATCAACATATAAATGTTGACGCGACGGAAACATGGACAATATGAAGAACCGATTAGGCGACCAGAGAGGGGGAGTGAATGGGAGCCGATAAAATTTCTTTCTCAAATCCGGCTTTTTCCAAAACAACACCAAGCCAACCAAACGATCTAGCCAAGATCACGTAGCTACTGAGAAGCTACTGACCCTAGGAACTAGATCAAAGCAGCGGAAAAAGAATCAAACAAATCGAGCACAAGACGTGGCCTCAACGGGAAGAGTTCAGCAAAAATTGCACGGGTCGTTTGATCCGACCGGACAAGAAAAATCGGTCGGAGTTATAGCCTATGCTCCGACCGTCATTGGGAGAAAACAACACATCGAATCAGCGAAATTTGCATGGGTCGATTGATCCGACCGCACATGAAAAGCATCGGTCGGATTGATCGCCTATGCTCCGACCGTTGTTGAGTGAAAACAACCGGTCGATTGATCCGACCTGTACAAGAGCCACCGATCGGATCAATAGGTCAACAGTCGAGTCACTGACCTAACCATTCCCTCAGCGCGATCGGATGATCCGACCGAGAGTCGATCGGAGCATTCAATCGAAATATCGACCTTCTATCAGAGAGTTTGCAAGGCTGCGAAGGCTAGCGGTCGATTGATCCGACCAAGCCAAGGAAGGTCGATCGGATCAATAGATCGACACAGAAAAAACTGTCAACTCGAGATTGCAAAGCTGCGAAGTCCTAGCGGTCGATTGATCCGACCAAGCCAAGGAAAACCGATCGGTTCAATAGATCGACGCAGCGAAAAGGTCAACTCGAGAATGGATCTTCCAAACGACTTGGAGTCTTGAGACAAGATTTTGGGTAGATGATATACACCTCAAGGAGAAGCTATGCCCCAAAGATCTTGGCCTCAAACTTCCTAGAACTCCTGGAATCATAGATCTCGTGAAGAACACTAAGAACTCGAGTTCATCCCAAAAACTTTAAATCCAAAGCGATTCCCAGCATTTGGGGGCAAGAGATCACCAGCAAAAGAGGCACAAGGCACTCATACGTGAATCTCCCAAAGAAATCCGAGAGAAAACGCCCAAGGAAGTGAAGAACGTAAATCACCCAAAAATAGCTCCGAAAAAGAGAAAACTCAGATTCACACGGGATGAACAAGTGAAGCACGAAATTGAACTTTGGATTACTTCACCATGTGCGGTTACAAGCCACTTGCTAGCACAAACAAAGCTAGAATGGCAAAAAGATCAAATCAAAGATCCCTCCTCTCTCTCCCTCTCAAACCCTAGAAAAGACCCTCTCACAAACAAATGAGATGTCTACCACCTATCCTCTCCAAGGGATGGCTGCCCACAATAGCCACTCCTCATATATATAGGCGCCCTGCAAATGTCCAGAACGCCCTCACATGAAGCACACAACACAATACCCCTTAGGGGCAAATTTGTCATAGTTGCGATTCCGGCTCGGACCGCATCCGCCGCAACCTTGCTTCCCTCCGACGCAAGCTTTGCGACCACGCCGCGTGTCCTCCGGTCCAGGCTCCTTGACGCCCACGGCTCCTCCTGATGGGCCGCGCCACGCCAAGTCCTCGGGCTTGGTTTTGAAGCCCAAACCAAGAAACCGTCCTCCTGATGATTTTGTGGCCAAATCACCAAACCCCGCGTACAAGCTTTGGTCGTTAGCCGCTACCTTGCACCGGCTTCATGTCCGCGTACGAGCTTCGGTTGTGAGCCGCTACCTCGCACCGGAACCACGTCCTCTTGCTCGTTCTTGCACCATGTGAACCGCACTTGATCCATCTGGCCACCGGGTCCCTCGAACCAAGCCTACTTGTCTCTCCGCTCCTCGGAGGCCGCCATGGCTAAGACCTTTCGCGC
Source organism: Urochloa ruziziensis (assembly GCA_015476505.1). Taxonomy (NCBI): domain Eukaryota; kingdom Viridiplantae; phylum Streptophyta; class Magnoliopsida; order Poales; family Poaceae; genus Urochloa; species Urochloa ruziziensis. The sequence goes on from CM027118.1 coordinate 47,935,537, forward strand.
CTGTTCTTCACCTGCACCAATGCAATCAAGCCGCATTCTACACCTGCAATACTTGAGCCAAGGGAAACGTCAGTCCACACCACGTTGTCAATCACTCATCACACCAGGAAGCGACCATCCACCGGTTCTCAGACACACTGGGTCCTCACAATACTTGAACCAGTCAGGAGAAATCTTTTTGTTTCGTCATTGCTCACATCACATTTCTGGAATTCTGGTAGCCTCTTTGCTACCACCAATTTGCTTTACACGATGTGCGTTCTGCAAAATCTCTGCTGGTGATCTGACGTGATCCCTAGATGATGCTCTGTACTATGCATATCACGTTTTGTGTGCATCTAAAAGAAAAAAAAAATACAGCATCTATGTGTCTATGCCTTAACATTAATTATAATGATTCAGCTATGGTCAATGTGTAATTTTCAGTAACACGCTCTGTTGCTGGATGACAAATTACAATAAGGGTCCATTTGGATCCTAAGAATTGAAACACATTCCATCAACTAGATTCCATTTCAGATTCCAAAAGGAAATGAATTGGCTAGAAAGTGATTCAAGTGCATTTTTTTTGTTTGGTTAAACATGGAATTTGTTCCTTGGAATCGAATTCAGAAACTGTTTGGAACTTCAAACTTGGAAATAATGAATCAACATCTGCCAAGCTGAGCTCTCTCTCTACAACAGATACATGTCTCTCTCTACAGCATATAGGAGATTGCTCGCTTCAGTACTTGCTACCTCTTTCTCAAACATATACGTTCTACCTCTTCTTTCTACGATAGATACATGCTGTCGGGGCTAATTTGCTAAATACTCTGTCTCTCGCTACGACTGAACTATGCCGCACCATTTGAACGCTTCAGCGTGAAGCTGACGAAACTAGTCTTCTGACAAAACTGAATGCCATAGCCTGACGATGACATTGCCTGACGAAATTGGACTTGACATGATGAATGCTTTGTCGTTGCCTGACACAGGTAAGGCTCTCCAAATCCAAACAAAAAAGCATCATCCGGATGAGCAGATCCAGCACAACTCAAACCCATCAGCTCCGAACTAGATCGCCCTAGGCAATAACAGCCAACTATATCTTCCTTAATCCCAACTAACCACTAACGAAATTGATTACCTGACGTAGTCGAAGCTGACGCGCTCTTGTTGCCATCCAGCACCAGAAACTGCAGTGTAGGAATTTTCCAATTCGTGGAGTACCCAAACAGGCCGGCCCAAGAAACCAATTCTGAAGACAAACAGGCCCAACACTTTTTACCTGCTGACATGACATAAGAAATTGCGGCCAAGAAAATGGTAATAAGAGTTATGCAACTGGTGCCGGACTGCCAGCAAGGTCGTTCAAGAATCATGGAACACAAGATTCATCCATTTCCATTTCAAAAAAGGGAAGTCATGGAACATGACATGAATCAGTTTATCCATTACCATCCAACAAGAATCATTGCCGTTTTGCATACATCAACATGAACAAATCATGGCGGAGATGCAGGGAAATCAGAACACTCAGAAAAGCAAGCTAAACTCCAAATGAATGGTAACTGCATCTTCAAATGTATTACACTTGTTCAAAAGTTTCAAAACTAAACAATATGAGCACTGCTATAAGTTCCTGCGTACATAAATCTATTACACATGTTTAACAAATCACAAAGGGCTACCACAATGGGAAGTAAAAGCAGTCCATAATGAATAAAAAATTCCTACAGTCCAAATACATTGTGGAAGTGGTCTATATATCAGTCCATAGTTTTAATGAGCTCCAGACAGTACAACTACAATCTGGACATTTTTCTGTAGAGCAGAGCAAGTTTAATAAAGGAACATAACATCAACCACAATAACCCACAGTAACAATTAAAACTCATTGTTGAATCCCATCATCATCTAGTTCACTTCATTCCTGATTTCTTCACATGTATAAGAAAAAACAAATCAGGATTCACGAGTGTCCGATTCTTAGGATTAACAACAAAAGGAAACACAACTTTAAATGTACAATAATGAATCCAGGATCAACACAAGAATACAATCTGTAGCATGAACTCAGTCCCTACGTCGAGCAGCACAACTTGTACATGGAAGAACACACACACAATAAAAAGACTTTTGGTACCAGCATCAGGGTTACATGAGTACAGGCAAGGGTCTAACAAACAATATAGGGAACAGATGCCTCAGTGAAACTAGCTTCTAAGATGAACCTACACAATTACTGTGCTACACTTTTTTTTTACATTTTACAACACAAAGAACATCACATATTAACAGTCAGATCAGCAAACCTCTCAATACAGACATTTAGTGTTAGTTTGTTGGATTTGCAAAAGACATAAGGAACTAAAAGGAAAGCTTCAGTAGGGTGGAGACCTTGCCACTCCCTTATATTTGTCACACCAGCCTTCAATTGCAGGCTGTTTTCAGTGTTTGTCTTACTAGCAGCTCTCATTTCATAGATGAACTTCCAGTTCAGATTGCCAGTCCTAAGGCAACACACTGAAATCGCATGCCCAAAGGGCATCACATTCTTGTTGAGGAGAAGAAATAGGTGATCATCCTCTGCTAGAAGGACTAGAAAAGGAACTGACATTTCCAAACTCACTTCGAAGCACTGACCATATGAGAACCTCAGGCTATCAGTATTATTATGGTTCGTAAGGAAATGTCCTGACCACCATCCAGCGAATACTCTATACCCACAACCAGGAATAGGACACAATGAAGGAGCAAAAAGGCAAGATTCTTCATGAGCATTTCTGAGTGAATAACTGACCAACTTGCTACAACCCCATTTGGCATATGAGCAGGACGACTTAACTGACTCAACAACCTTCTCCAGTGCAATGTTTCGTGCAAAGTTAGCTTCATGAGAACAAATGTGACACTTGTTGGTGAGCCTGGACCAGCAGGAAAAGCATGCTACATGGCCATTTTGGCACTGGAAAAATACAGAAACAAGCTGCAGTCATTTAAGAATGGCCCCAATATATGACTCCTATGATAATGCTTCATTAAGAGAATGCATGCAGCAGGGACCAGATATCAGTTAAAAGACACTATCAATAGTGAACGTAGAGCATCTGATCAAAATATTCCTTCAAATTTAAGAAACAAATTACTTGCAGTTTGTAAAAACAAAAATCTTAAATGGAACAGCAGGAAAAAAAATACAGACACTGCAGAGACAAGAACTTGTCTTTTTCTGTTGCACACAATTGTAATTTAGTTTGGTAAAAAGATTCAGTCGTCTGAAAAAACATAACTCTTCCCCGAAAATTTAGAGATATTTTAAGAATATTTCAGACAATTGTAGCTTAGCTCACAAGATTCTCAATTTAATCCTTCATATATACATCATCCTAACAAAAAAGATGTTCTACTTGCAGTAAAATGCCAAACAACAGCAATACTATTTAATGGTAACATCTCCATCAAATATGTACCCAAACATGGTTTTGATTCTGATAAATACCCTGGAGGCAATTAGAAAGAAAAGAATCCTGACACATTTAATAATCTTAAACTTTCGGGTTGGAAAGTTTGTGGGCATTTATCAGTACAGTAGTTTATTTACCTTGTTAATAATGACTACAATTAATGAGAAGATGGACAGTTTGTGACCTTGTGGGCATCGATCAGTATCCAATAGTTCTGCTACCATGGAGTGATCAATGCATTATCTTTTATTCCTTGATTGAATATGCAGGAGTGTTGTGTAGCATGTGAACTTAGTAACTTAGTATTAGGTGATCTATAAATTGATATTTACATCAAAAATTTTTGTCTATTTATGAAACACTATGCAGACAATGATCTCATATATGGATTAACATAGAGATTACAATCATCCATGTGGTTGGAGGAGCACTGTCTGAGCACAACAAGTATTAGTTCAATTGCAAACATTTTGAAAAATCGTAGTCAACATGAAGAACCCCATTTACTTGCTTTGATGCCACGGTTGCTAAAAATCGTAAAGGATAGGAACGAAAAATTTGTTGAGTGCTGCAAGCACAATGGTTAGTCACATGCCCTGTGTTCATATGTTGTTGTCTCCATCCATATCTCCAATTTTGTAATAACAAAGTGCTGCTTGCTAGTTCTTATAGTTCGAAACAAACATCTTTCAGGAAAACCAGGACGGTTACCAGTTTATGCTTTTACAGCATATTATAGCGCTCAGGTGACCACCGTATTATGTTAGAACATAGGTAACTCTGGATGAGGATACGCATAACATGATTCGTTCACTTTTTTTTTACATGGCTACAAAAATACCTCCAAATATTTACTGTACTTAAGAATTTTTCAGAATTTCAGACCACCTTGTAGAATAAGATTTTTATTATTTAGCTTGCGTGTAAGAGTTCCATTTTGACAAGAATCTATTAAGGAGAGAGGTCAAGAGAATGTTTAAGTGCAAATACTGCAGCATGTGTACTGCACTAGAAATATAATCTTACACCACAATTTGCACTGGATATTTCAACTTAAAATTGAAGGCTGAATGTACTACCTAACTGTATTCACATTCACCGTTTAGGTCTCTCCTGATCATCAAAATTGTCACCGTCAATCAATTAGCCCGACAGTAGAACGAATGAAGATAAATAAAGCAACCTATGCGTTCAATCCTAGACAGAACAGCATGGCACTGCACGTCTGCACCACCTAGGAATCCCCTTATCTAATCCAATTATTAGCACCGAAAATCAAGCAACAGAGGCGACTCTCGAAGGGGAGTAAACTACCTGGTAGAGGGGCGGCCAGAGGGGCTCGAAGCAGATGGAGCAGTCGAGCACATCCGGGTCGATCCGGACACTAATCCCGTCAGCCTCGCCTCCAACGACCGTCTCCACAGCCGCCTTCCGGCCGCTCCCTTCGGCTCTCTCCGCCAGCACAACCGAGCCTCCCTCTGGCTCCCCGCGCCGGTCCGCCGAAATTCGGGCCTTCGGGGCTCCCCCGCCGGCGGCGGCCTCCGCTGGACCGTCCTCGCGCTTTCTCTTCTCACCCCCCGAAGCGGGCGCGGGAGGGTCGTCGTCGCCGTCGTCGAAGGAGAACTTGGCCATGGATGAATTTCTAGTGGAATTGCTGTGGTGGGAGGGGGAGAGGGCGTCGACGGCAGATGGCGGCTGGGGACGGCGGTTGCGGCGGCGAGCCGGCGACCCTGGTTGGGCGGAGGTGGGGCGCTGGAATGGGGAACCGCAAAGTAGGACGTTCAATTCTCCATGGCTCAAATACTTCTTCCGACCAAAAAGAAAAAGACAAATCGTTTCAAATTTAAATTAATGTGAAAAGTTTCAAGTCCAAGCATTCTTTATGGTTAAACATTTCATTTCGAAAATTTGAGCCACCGAAACATGGCAGAGTTTTTTTTTTTTTTGAAAAGTTAGAGCCACCGAAACATGGCAGAGTGATATGCTCTTTTTTTTTAAATCATAGGCTGCGGCGAACGGGAGATTAGCGAGCTAGCGGCCTAGCCTAACTAGAAAATGCTATGGGATAATGAGAGTTAACGAGAAAGACAATTAAAATTACTCCCTTCGTCTTGAAATTAGGCCGTTTTGACTTTTTTAGATTCATGGTCTTTATTATGTATCTAGACATACGTTATATCTAAGTGCATAGCTAAATCTACGAACCTTAAAAAGCCAAAACAAAGTACATTTTGAAACGGAAGGAGTAAAAGTTTAAGGTTTTTTTTTACCGAAGTCGGTAGGGGAATCCCTACCTATTTTTTATTTTTTATTCTAGACTCATTTAATTCGCTTCTACGAGGAGTCGAACCTAGGCCTCATAGGTGCTACTCGGGTGCTCTGACCACTAGGCCAAAGACCCTTTCACGTAAAAGTTTAAGGTTGTTCAAAAGATATTAAAACTCTAAGATATGGCTAGATAGTGTCCTTTATCCTCTTACGGATGCGTACTTACCACTTTGGACAGAGTTAAGGCGACCCCTCGCGCGATCCGCGAGCGTGTGACCCTTTCGTCAAGTTCGGCGCGCCCATCCCTTCTCGCCCGAACCTCTCCCCGCTGGCCACCACCTCCCTTGGCTCTGGCGGCCTCCGCTCCGAACCAATCTAACCTTCACGCCCCCGCCGGTCACCACCATCCTCAGCTTCGGTGGCTTCCGCCGTCTACAATCGTGTCACGCGTCGCGGTCAGGGTGTGACCCTACACGATTTAGAGTTCTCCTACCACTTTGCATAATGAGGGACTAGTGCACACACCATAGCCTGTATGACCTAGAGCTAATGTACTCCCTCTATCCCAGAATATAACAGCGTTTATATTTTTCTAAAGTCAATTTTTTGAACATTAACCAACAATATTCTGAACATAATTTATTTCAAATGGAAAAGGTTACGTATTATTATAGCTAGTTTCACCATAAATCTAGTTACCATAATTTTATGTTACTCTCAGATTTTTTAGCTATTCATAGTCAACGTTAAAAAAGTTTGACTTTGAAAAAATCTAAACGTAACTATATTCTGGGATAGATGGAGTATCTACAATAATGAAAAATGGCAAGAATGGTTTGAGCCTATGTGCATGTTGCATTGGTGAATATGCTTGGTGTCTTCACTCATTTATTCGTATTTTGGTTTTCCCTAGATGACACGACCGTTCTCAAATTTTTTTAAAAAATAATTGAAAACTGCCAACAAGCTAAGTACAAATCAATACATTGAAATCTTACCGGTTATTATCACAAAGAACTAAAAAAAAACCAATAAGATGTGGACATTCAATGCACGCGAACACGTCGGAGTTAGTCCGGAGGAAGGCAACCAGCGCAATTTCCTATTTCAAGCATACGGAGTACTCCTTCCGGTTTAGTAAAAGAAGTCGTTTAGAACAGCGACACGGTCTTCAAAGTACAACTTTGACTTCTTATTTTTATAAAGATATTTATTAAAAGCTAACATATGTATACTTTTATGAAAGTATTTTGCAAAACAAATCTATTCGTGTAGTTTTCACATTTCCAAACTCAACGACTTAAAAGTTATTCACGATTTATATTCCCAATGTTTGACTCAAATCTTGTCCAAAACGACTTCCTTTACCGAACCGGAGGGAGTACTAGTTATCTCCATGGCTCCATATATACTCTTTCCGACCAAACCAAAAATAGAAAAATTGTTTCAAAAATAAATTTTTGGGTTGTCTATGCGTCACCTAGGTGAAATAGGAACCATTCTCACCCACCATGTTTGAACCGTTAGATGAAAATCCAACCCCTCTCCTTCATCTTCTTCCTCCAAACGCCTCACCTTCCTTCCAAACGTCGATTCTTTTTTTCTCCGAACTAGTGCGCGGCGCTCCGGTGAGGCCCTAGCCCGCCCGCGGCAACCGCCTTCCCACCCCTCCCCAGCCACCTCACGGCTCACGCCGCCACCGTCCTCGCCATTGTCGCCCCCGCCTAGTCCCTGCCCAACCGCCTTGGATTTGGCCGGAATCGATGAAGATTGGACAGCACAAGCATTGGGTGAGTAGAGCCTCTGAATCACCCGGCCACCCGGGTGAAGTTTAGCTTTCCCCTAAATTTTTAAACAAACCTGGAGAGATGAAGATTTTATTAAATAGAGATGACGATTATATTATAAAAAATATGATGATGGAAATCTCACTAATAACCAGAAAACATTAATTGCTAATCAGACGAGCAAATAACCTCTCGCAACGCAGGAGATAATTAACAAACTGGACGAGCGTCTCCGTCTGTTTCTCCACAAAAACTCTGTTGTGGTCTTGATGCTGGCTCTCGAGAACCACGTGGTGCTATATATAAATACCCCGGTGCCGAGACGCACAGGAGTTCACCACCATCGCCCATCTTCCATTTCCGGGCTCTCGAGAACCACGTACGTGGCCTTCTTGCCGTTGGTGTGCATTCTTGTTTGTACTTCTGTTTTCGTCTCTTGTAGATTTATTTTGTAGCTACTAGCTAGCCCTTCCTAATCTATGTCCATCTCTACTGCAGCCGCCCGCTCCCAACAAGACTGGCTCCTCTCGCCGCAACAAGCCGTGACAAACAAGGACGTTCAAGCATGCTGCGGAAACGTCGAGGAATGGCGGTCCTTCTGGCGGCGCTAGCTAGACGTTCGTCCCCGAATATTGCGTCAAACGCATCATCCTCACGTCAGTACTACGACTAGGGACTTGATGTGAGTTACACACCTTGTCTCCTAGTCAAGGAACAGAGGTGACGACTCCAGCCGTGCTTGTTTGTTTCACGGTGATGGTCTCAGGAGGAAGTCAACGCTACGGGAAACGCACGGTTTGCCGTGTGCCCGTGTTCTGGCACACGGCAAACAGCTGTTTGCCGTCGTACGGTTTGTCGTGTGCCATTTTGCACACGGCAAAGCCTTTTGCACACGGCAAACAGCTTTGCCGTGTGCCTTTTGCACACGGCGAAGCCTGAAAGGCACACGGCAAAGCTGTTTGCCGTGTGCAAAAGGCTTTGCCGTGTGCAAAATGGCACACGACAAACCGTACGACGGCAAACAGCTGTTTGCCGTGTGCCAAGTGTTTTTGCCGTGCGCCATATGGGGCACACGGCAAAATAAAGTAACTGACGGTGTACACCTGGAAAACGGTGGTTTGCCGTGTGCCACATGGCCGGCACACGGCAAACACCAGGCTGTTTGCCGTGTGCCACGTGTATGGCACACGGCAAACACCAGGCTGTTTGCCGTGTGCCTTGACCTTTGCACAGGCTCGTAAGACATCTTAAGTGCACGAAGGACCTTTTGTGACTCATACATGTTCTTTGGCAGAATGTGACCTTCCGGAAGCAGACTTCCAAATACCGTCAACATAACATCGTAGGCGTCTCGACTCAGTGCAAACTGGGACTTCACGGCCATTAGGCGCCCAATAGCATCCAATTGGGAAACCTTTGTATGCTCGTGAAGGGGTTGACCAGCTGCAGCTAACATGTCGTAGTACGCCTTCGCGCTTGGCTCTGGCTCATCTTCCCTTCCTCCTTCATCAAACTGAGCTTCCTCAAAGTCATCTAACATGTCCGCCACCCCAGCATCTGAATCAAGTTCCTCAATGCGTTGTCTCACGGCCTCGTCTCTTCTACGATTATTGCCTTCAACATAGTAAGTCCACCGGGTTTGGTCTATCGTAAATCCGTGTTTGAAAAGATGACTTGTCATTTCTTTCTTTGTTCTTCGACGCGTGTTCCCACATTTATCACAAGGACACCAAGTGGTCTTGTTGCTTCCTTTAACCTTTGCAAATGCTTCATCTATAAAAGCCTCGGTCCTCCGAACCCATTCCACACTCACATCACCCCCAGGGTTCCAACCCGTGTGCATCCAGCTACGATCATTCATCATCTATGACACCGGCAAATGAAAATGGAATTCTTTTACATGTACATAGTGTAGGTCCTACACGATGTCTATACTCTCTACTAGGTGAAGATAGGTCCTAATCCCACCCTAGGATGCGTAGCTAGGGTAGGTTTACATAGTCTACTCCGATCTGGGACAGAATTTCGGCAGCACCTCCCCGCTGTTCTCCAAATACACGTCCCAGAGGGAGATTGTGTATCCGGAGAACACCGGAGAGATGCTGCCGAAATCCTGTACCAGATCGGAGTAGACTATGTAAACCTACTCTAGCTACGCATCCTTGGGCTGTCCAAATAACGTGGACAATTCGAAACAGATACGGTCGTAGATATGCAAAGTTCTGCATATTTACAACCGTATCTCTTTCGAACGGGAGACATCTAACTGGGTTACGTGATCTACGAACATGCATGTAACGCGAGCGTGATGGCGGTGCTTACGGTGGGTCAGCGGTGTAGGCGTGGCCGGCGTGGTGTAGACTCGCGGTCCCGCTCCCGCTCCGGCTCCCGCTCCTGATACCGCTCCGGCTCCTGCTTCGGCTCTCGCTCTTGGTACCGCTCCGGCTCCGACTCCCGATACAGCTCCGACTCTCCGTCGAATAAGTGGAAGCGGATTCCTGCAATATTCAATAAATGATTATATGAAATTCAAAATTTCGCCAGCACCTCCCCTATACGGTGAGGGTTTCCAAACCTGCAACAAAAACCACGACACGAAGGTCGGGCCACACAGATGTTTAAGCACACGGCTCGATGGCCGGACACAATGCTTTGACCTCCAAAACCACACAAATATTTCGGCAGCACCTAATTATCACTAAGTATATGCTAACTAAGTTTTTCTAACTAAAATAGTAACTAATTATAACTAAGTATATGCTATCTAAGTTTTTCTAACTAAATTAACAACTAATTATTACTAAATTAAATTAAATCAAACAACTAATTAAAACTAAGCAACTAAATAAAAAAAACTCACCGGCTGGCAGGTGGGACAGAATTTCGGCAGCACCTCCCCGCTGTTCTCCAAATACATGTCCCAGAGGGAGATTGTGTATCCGGAGAACACCGGAGAGATGCTGCCGAAATCCTGTACCAGATCGGAGTAGACTATGTAAACCTACTCTAGCTACGCATCCTTGGGCTGTCCAAATAACGTGGACAATTCGAAACAGATACGGTCGTAGATATGCAAAGTTCTGCATATTTACAACCGTATCTCTTTCGAACGGGAGACATCTAACTGGGTTACGTGATCTACGAACATGCATGTAACGCGAGCGTGATGGCGGTGCTTACGGTGGGTCAGGGGTGTAGGCGTGGCCGGCGTGGTGTAGACTCGCGGTCCCGCTCCCGCTCCGGCTCCCGCTCCTGATACCGCTCCGGCTCCCGCTTCGGCTCTCGCTCTTGGTACCGCTCCGGCTCCGACTCCCGCTACAGCTCCGACTCTCCGTCGAATAAGTGGAAGCGGATTCCTGCAATATTCAATAAATGATTATATGAAATTCAAAATTTCGCCAGCACCTCCCCTATACGGTGAGGGTTTCCAAACCTGCAACAAAAACCACGACACGAAGGTCGGGCCACACAGATGTTTAAGCACACGGCTCGATGGCCGGACACAATGCTTTGACCTCCAAAACCACACAAATATTTCGGCAGCACCTAATTATCACTAAGTATATGCTAACTAAGTTTTTCTAACTAAAATAGTAACTAATTATAACTAAGTATATGCTATCTAAGTTTTTCTAACTAAATTAACAACTAATTATTACTAAATTAAATTAAATCAAACAACTAATTAAAACTAAGCAACTAAATAAAAAAAAACTCACCGGCTGGCAGGTGAGGTCGTGGAGCGGCCGAGGAGGGCGTGGAGCAGCCGGGGAGGCCGAGGAGCGGCGGAGCGGGGGCCGGAGAGGCGGCCCGGCGGCGTGGCGGCCCGGCGGGGCTGCGGCACGGCGGCACAGCGGCGCGGCGGCGGGGCGGCACGGCGGCCCGGCGGCGTGGCGGCGTGGTGGCCCGGCGGCGCGGCGGCGCGGCGGCGTGGCGGCGGGGCGGCACGGCGGCGCCGCACGGCGGCCCGGCGGCGCCGCGGCGTGGCGGCGTGACGGCCCGGCGGCGCGGCGGCGCGGCGTGGTGGCCCGGCGGCGTGGCGGCGCGGAGGCGTGGAGGCCCGGCGGCGGGGCGGCACGGCGGCGCGGCGGCCCGGCGGCGCGGAGGCGTGGCGTGTGTGAGTGTGTGTGCGTGCGTGTGTGTGTGCGCGCTGTGTGAGTGGGAGAGGCGGCCCAAAACGGCTAAGTGCCGTGGGCTTCGCCGTGTGCCCTGGATCTGGGCACACGGCAAAGCCTGCAGCTTTGCCGTGTGCCCAGATCCAGGGCACACGGCGAACATTTTTTTTATTTTTTAGAATTTCAAAGCTTGTTGCCGTGTGCCCACCGTGAGGCACACGGCAACCAGTCTATGCCGTGTGCCTCTAGGGGAAGCACACGGCAAATATTTTCTGCCTACACAGAAAAAAAATTAAAAAATATCAAACGGATTCAAAAAAAAAACCAAATTTGGGCATGGACCTGTCTAAGGTGTATGAAGACTATAAAAAATGACTTTTGTGGTAAAAAAAAATTTGAATTGTCACGTTGCTTCAAATCACAACGTCTCATTCAAAACTCTTAGGATCTTCTCCCGAGAAGCTCCGGTTTGTAAAGAGGCAATGCGTCAACTTGCTCGAAACCTTCTACATTTTTTACCATAGCCTCTACGTATAAAACATGACATCACGCCAAAATTTATAATGTTTTGGCCTTTTTTGTATTTTATAAAAATTTTAAACGAACCGAGCCCAAATGCGGGCACACGGTATGCGAGCAATATATTCAAAATTTGATTCCATCTAATGGACATGGCATCATATTAGTCTTAAGAATCCGAATAACATTTTTCCGAACATTACATTACATTATTCGAAACACTTACAGTTCAAATTTGCCGTATCGACAAAATTAAAAATAATGATATAAAATGATTAAATATAGCAAACAGACCGAAAAACATGCACAAAACTAACATGGAATAATACAAGGACAAAGAAGTTAATAAAAAAATTTTGGAGGCAAAATTCAAAATTTTTGCTGCCTGTTTGCCGTGTGCCTACGTGTGGCACACGGCAAACAGGCCACTTTGCCGTGTGCGTTAATTTTTGCCGTGTGCCACGTGGCCCCAGCACACGGCAAACAGGCCTGTTTGCCGTGTGCTGGATCTTTGCCGTGTGCCACGTGGCAAGGGCGCACGGCAAAGATGACGGCCAAGCCAACTGCCGTTTGGGGCGACCTGTTTGCCGTGTGCTGGTCGTTAGGCACACGGCAAACAGGCCTGTTTGCCGTGTGCTTCTTATATGCCGTGTGCCACGTGGCAAGCACACGGCAAACAGTCCTGTTTGCCGTGTGCCTGCCCTTTTGCCGTGTGCCTGTCTGGGTCCACCGTGTGCCACGGCTTCGCCGTGTGCCACGTGGGCAGGCACACGGCAAACAGGCTTGTTTGCCGTGTGCCCGCGAAGAGGCACACGGCGAAACCGTTGGCACACGGCGAACAAGCGGTTTCCCGTAGTGCAAGCCCCAAGTCCTTAGGGGACTCGAAGACATGGTGTATAACTCACCCCTGCAGGCAACAGACAAGCAAGGGCTTTCCGCAGGACGGTTGTTGTTGTCACGACGATCTTGAGCATCCATGCTGTGTACTCTTGATGGGAACTCTTGTGAGGAAAGGGCGCCACCGGAGCCGCAGTAAAAACCAGCAGAGATTAGGCAAATGCTAGTTACGAAATGAATCTACATGAGATAAGCAGAAGTACAAATAGAATGCTCACCGTACCTACGGCAGGAAGGCTCTTATATATGGATGCATGGCACTTTACATGGCTCCTAATGCACACATATTGTCTCCGGAGAAGCTTGAACAAGGAAAACGAGAGGCACAGGTTGAAGCACTGGCTTGAGGCGACTTGGACGCCAAGTACCCTCCCTCGATTACCAGCTGCAAGCGCGTAGGCGTCTCCGACTCGCCATTGCCGACTCCGCGGAAGGGAGAGTGGATGAAGGGGCGACGGCTCACCCTTGCCGACTAGATCTAGATTGCACTGAAGGGAGAGTGGATGAAGGGGCGACGGCTCACCCTGGCGCCGGCAGCCCTGAGCGGCACGCCGGCGACAACTCCGGACAGTGCGACAAGATCGACTACGCCCAACGCCAAGCCTCTACACCCGACACGACCTAGCAAGGTGATCGGCGGCATCACCACCAAGTTCTGGAACACAGCGGCGGCCGCGGGTGACGAAGAGGAGGACCTGACGGACGATGATGAGGAAGCAGAAATCCCCACGCCATCTACTGATATTGTCATCGAGTCTGCGCTCAAGGCGGGATTCACGATCACAGAACTTCAGCAGGCGGAGGATGAACTGAGCCATGGTGATATTCAGGTAACGCGTGCACCTTCATCTTCACAAGTCAGTGCTAAAAATCATAGCAATTCGTTGGCTGCTCGGATTGTCGATGCTGTGGCTCGACAAATGAAACCTTGGCAAGGACCACTGCCGAAACCAAGAATTTCTCCATCTCGAACGATAGGTGACGTTTGTGTCAAAGACCTACGTTCAAGTGAGTCACAACGAGCTTCAGTGCATATCAATGGTGCAAAACTAGGTGCTATAGGTGATAGGTTATCATCGTCAGCTCCAAATTTGCACACTAAGGGGATGCTCGCCGGATTAATTTCAATTCCTCGTCGACTATCTGCAGCCGGTCTTGAAGGAGATCATAACCGATCCTATATCATCGGAGTGCATCAAGACTACGACGGTATTTCCGGCCGTTCAAAGTTCAAAAGCAGATGGCTCGCCTAGCAAAACGAGCCGAGCTCATTCGCGAGCGGAGCCTGTTGGGCAATTGGCTCACACAGCATGTCACACAATTGATCGACTCCATCAGTTACTGCACGCGTTCGAGCCATGTGAGATCATTGATTGATCCCGAGCCGGCTGGACGTTTAAGTCTGACATCATTAGGCGAAACGGGCCTGAACCCAGTGTATTCTCAGAAACGGCCCACATGCTGTATACTACCGGGAACCTGCCGGTTTAGCAGATTTTTTTGCGAGATCAGGGACTGTTAACCCTAGCCGCAATCTTCCCGTTCCTCCGCGTCGCTCCTACGCTGAAGCTGTTCGAGTGGGGGGCAGCGAACGTGAGGAAGATCAAAGGTGCAGGATGAGCAACCATGGAGGTCCAGTTGGAGGGCACCCTGCCCAGAGCCATGGCCGCAACTCTAGCAATGGCAGCGGGCAAGGTCAGTTCGTGGCGGCAATGGCAGGTGGCGGACGTCCAAATCCTCAAGGTAATGGACGTGGTTATGTGCCACATTGGCAACAGCAACAACACCTGCACCATGAGGGCCGAGGGGGGCCAAGTGGTGTTGGGGGCGATCATCATGGCTTTCAAGGGGGATTCAACGCCGGGTATGGTGGAGGTCAGAGAGATCGACGCCCACAGAGGTTCAACCGCACTGGTGCACGTCACGACGATAGGAACCCAAGGCACAATCGGGTGCCACAGCAAGACCAGTATGTTGCCCGGGCACAAGATGTACCTGTGCAAGCTCCACACGTACATGCAAATACACCGGCTGGGGGAGCTGCATGGAAGCCGGTTTCAGATCAACAGCCAATGGTTCAGGCAGGCAAAGGAACGGCTGATATGGTTACAGCTGCATCTGACTCAAAACAGCAGCCTGTTGCGACCATAAACTTACAACAGCAGGATGTGGAAAGCATGGGAGGCAAAAAAAAAGCAGAAGGTGCAGTGTTCTCGTTGCTCAAGAAAAGGGCATTTGGTTACTGAGTGCCCATTGCCTCTTTACTGTGTCATTTGTGATACTAAAACACATGTGTCGCACAAGTGCCCCTTGTTGAAGGCTGAAAAGCCGGTGGCTCTAGCAGTGGGATATGGTGCGCCGGGACTTGGTTTCCATTACATTCCAGTCTCAGACAAGGACTATCTCAAACCAAAAAGTGAGGCAGCATGGTCATTGGTAAACATTAAGGGTGGCGAGATGACAGTGCCACAAGTAGTTGCAGAGTTAGAGAGGCTTGTTCCAGTGCCTTGGACATGGGAGGTAAAAGATCATGGGATAAACTCTTTCTTAGCAGCATTTCCCAATGCTATGGAGCTAGCACGGATGGAAGAGTTTGGAGAGCTAAATGTAAAAAATTGACCAGGTGTCAAGTTAGAATGTAAAATTTGGGGAACAAATGAAGAGGTCAAATTCCAATTGCCTGTTGTTTGGGTACAGGTTGGAGGAATACCAGAACAGCTTCGAAATAATTATCTTGTGCTATGGGCTGTTGGAACTATCTTGGGGGCTACACAGATGGTGGATATGGTTTTCACCCTGCAGTAATGATTTGGCTCGCATAAAGATTGCAGTGTTAGACCCAAAGAAAATTCCACAAGCCTTGGAAGTGGTTTTTGGAAAATATTTGCATGGTATTTTCTTCATAGTCGAGGAAGGAGAGTCATCGAGCACTTCTAAAACTGATGACAAAGATAACAAGGATCCTATGGATGAGGATGATGATCTGTTGGGAGAGGAAGAGAAGGAAATGCAAGAACGAGAGAACCGTACTACAGGTTCAACCGAGCCATCAACAATAAATAAAATTCTAGAGACAAGAGGTTCTGGACAGCAGCATGGTACACAACAGCAGCTAGCAGCCCTTGCACCTCAGGAAGCAACATTTGAGTTATTGCCTGGTGATGGAATGGTTACTGGTGGGGGACAGTGTGAGGAGAAGGAGCCAAATGATGGTGCAGAACAATTAGTGCATGATCAAGACATTGGCTCATTAAACGGGCCAAAACCACAAGAGGAATGCAGACCACCCATTCCTATCTCTGATGCTTTTCTAAAGGAAATGGCAGAGAAAATTATGGATAGGGCTGTGGGCATACAATTGGATAGGATTGCGGATCAGGTTCTCAATGAGGAAGATGAGTACCCATCTGTGGAAGCTAAAGTTGGCTCATTGACTCCATCCAAGCGTACCAAGCCACAAACTCCAGTTCGTTGGAGTAAGCGAAGGGAGGGGACAGTGGATGAGCACTCACTGGAACGGGCTCAACGTTTAACGGCTATTCGCAATCTTGATGCAACTCCTCTTGATGGTACGTGTTTTAATAATTCAATCCTATCGTTTTCTGATTCACATATTTCTACAAATATTAGGAATGTGGGTATTTCTTTGGGAAATAATTCAAATGAAGTTTACCATGCTATTACTGACTTGAAAATTGGGGAACTAGACCGATTAGCTATCAACACTAGTAATAATAAATCAGAAGGAGAGGCTTCATCTGACATTGGAGATGAAGATGAGAACAATGAAATAGATTATATCACACTTAGTCACTTATGTAGTGACATTTTTGAGGAGAACTTGCAAGCGGACACAGATCACATTGGTAGTGATTGGCATACAGTGTCCTCTAAAAAGCGCTCGTCAAAAAAGAAAAAAATTTCAATTTCTAGTGTTAGCTCAAAAATAAAAAGAGTTTCCAAATGAAAGGAATTTTTTGGAATAGCAGAGGTCTTCGCGACTTGGCTAAATATAAGTTCCTTAATGATACTTCTGTAGAACAGAGTTTGGACTTTATTGCAATTCTTGAAACACGTAGGGATGATTTCTTACCATTTGATCTCAGCAACTTTTGTGGTGGAAAAGAGTTCTTATGGCATTGGACATCACCTAGGGGGCAGTCGGGAGGAATTTTATTGGGGGTGAATATGGCCACTTTTGATATTAATACCATTATAGTGGGAGACTACCATGTAAAATTTAATGTCAAGAATAAAGAAGATGGCTTTGAGTGGGTTCTGATTGCTGCTTATGGAGCAGCTCAGAAAGAATTCAAAGAAGCCTTTCTTACAGAAATGGTACAAATGTGCAGCAACGAAGATAAACCTCTCATGATTGGCGGTGATTTTAATATCATAAGAAAACCAGATGAAAAGAACAATGATAAATATGATGACAGATGGCCATTTTTATTTAATGCTTGCATTGAGAGCCTAGATTTGAGAGAATTAGAACTCTCAGGGAGACATTTTACCTGGGCCAACTCTCTTGATATACCAACTTTTGAAAGGTTAGACAGAGTTTTAGTGAGCACAGATTGGGAACAAAAGTACCCTTTAGCTACAGTGCAAGCTTTATGCAGAGATATCTCAGATCATACTCCATTGCTACTTGATTCAGGGAACCCTTCTCATTATGGTAACCAACAACTGTTTAGATTTGAGTTATGTTGGTTAACACGACAAGGTTTCTATGAAAAAGTAGCTGAAGTATGGGCTAATGAAAACAAAGGAAGAAGTGCAATGCAAAAATGGCAAAATAAAATAAGACGCACTCGACAATTTTTGAGAGGTTGGGCACGAGATGACAGGGGTAAAAGTAAAAAAGAAAAGGAAACTATTAGAAATTTAATTGATGTTTTAGACAAGAAAGCAGAGTTGGATGTTCTTTCACCATATGAACAAAATACTTTGCTTTGTCTAAAAACGAGATTGTGTCAATTGTTGAGGGAAGAAGAAATAGCTTGGTTCCAACGTTCTAAAACAAAAAAGCTTTTAGATGGGGATAGAAACACGAAATACTTCCAACTTATTGCTAATGGGAAACATAGAAAAACAAGAATCTTTCAACTGGAAACTGATGATAGAATCATAAAGGATGAAAGGGAGTTAAAAGAACACATAACTTCATATTATCGGACCCTTTTTGGCCCTCCGGAAGAAAATCATTTTACAACTATGGAAGATCAGATTGATGATATTCCACAAGTTTCAGTTTTGGAGAATGAGATTTTAACGGAGATGTTTACCCAAGATGAGGTAAAGGAGGCCATTTTTCAAATGGAACATAATAAAGCACCAGGTCCGGATGGCTTTCCGGCTGAGTTCTATCAGGTGTTCTGGGAAGTCATAAAGGCCGATTTGATGGCATTATTTTATGATTTCTATAGAGGACAACTCCCGGTGTTTAGCCTCAATTTTGGTATTATTACCTTGCTCCCTAAAAGTGAAGAAGCAACTCGAATACAAAAATATAGACCCATTTGTCTTCTCAATGTTAGTTTTAAAATATTCACAAAAGTAACTACAAACAGGATAAATAAGGTGGCTCAAAAGATTATTAAACCATCACAAACAGCCTTTATGCCTGAGAGGTATATTTTGGAAGGAGTAACAATTCTACATGAAACAATTCATGAGTTGCATAGAAAGAAGTTAAATGGGGTCATTTTCAAGGTCGACTTTGAGAAAGCCTACGATAAGGTTAAATGGCCTTTCTTACAACAAACACTCAGGATGAAAGGATTCTCGCCTTTGTGGTGTCAATGGATAGATCATTTTGTATCTGGGGGTAGTGTGGGCATCAAGGTTAATAATGATATTGGTCGTTATTTTCAAACAAAGAAAGGACTAAGGCAAGGTGATCCGCTTTCTCCCATTCTTTTTAACTTAGTAGTGGATATGTTAGCTATATCTATTACTAGAGCTAAAGAGAATGGTCAGATTCAAGGTATTATACCCCATTTGGTAGAAGATGGATTGTCTATTCTACAATATGCTGATGACACAATTTTATTTATGGAGCATGATCTTGAGCAAGCTAAAAATATGAAGTTGTTACTTTGTGCTTTTGAACAGTTATCTGGCTTAAAGATCAATTTCCATAAAAGTGAACTTTTCTGCTATGGCGAAGCAAAGAACTTTGAATCTCAATATTCACAGATCTTTGGCTGTGATATGGGAAATTCTCCCTTTAGATATCTAGGCATCCCCATGCATCATAGAAAGCTCACAAATAAGGACTGGAAAAATGTGGAAGATCGTTTCCAAAAGAAATTAAGCAGTTGGAAGGGTAAATTGTTATCATATGGAGGTAGATTAGTCCTAATAAATTCTGTTTTGAGCAGTCTGGCGATGTACATGATGTCTTTTTTTGAAGTACCTAAAGGCATCTTAAAGAAGTTAGATTTTTACAGATCCAGATTTTTTTGGCAATGTGATGATCATAAGAAAAGGTACAGATTAACAAAGTGAGGGATCCTTTGTACACCTAAAGATCAGGGTGGCCTAGGAATTTTGAATCTTGAAGTTCAGAATGAATGCTTACTTAGCAAGTGGTTGTACAAACTTATTAATGAGGAAGGGGTATGGCAAGAGCTTCTTAGGAAGAAGTATTTATGGAGTAAAACAATTGGGGAGGTCTACTGGAAACCGGGAGACTCACATTTCTGGTCAGGCCTTATGAAGGTTAAAGACCGTTCATGAGTCTTGGCACTTTTAATTTACACAATGGTTCCCAAATACGTTTCTGGGAAGACAAATGGTTAGGTAACTTTACCCTTAAAGATCAATACCCTTCGTTGTATAACATTGCAAGAAAGCCGCATGCAACGGTGTCATACACATTTAGTTCTGTTCCCCTTAACATGTCTTTTCGCAGGGCACTGATTGGGAATAAGCTAAACGAATGGAATGAGCTGGTTGCAAGAGTTGCATTTGTGCATCTTAATGATCAACGAGACACTTTTAGTTGGAGTCTTCTAAACATGGTTTGTTTACGGTTCAATCTCTTTATCAACATGTCATGAATCAAAACAATTTACCTCCAAATAATTTTTGTGGAAACTCAGGCTACCCCTAAAGATTAAGATATTTATTTGGTTCTTAACTAAAGGAGTAGTGTTAACAAAAGATAATCTGATTAAACGAAACTGGAAAGGTGATGACCAATGTTGTTTTTGCAACAACAAGGAAACCATCCAACATTTATTTTTTGATTGCCATGTTTCAAGATTTATTTGGAGAGCAATCCAGATTGCTTATGGCCTACAATCACCAGTTAGTGTAGCTGATTTATTTGGAAATTGGTTACAAGGAATAGATCCCAACACTCGTCTCCAAATTTGGGTGGGAGCAAGTGCTGTATGTTGGGCCATATGGCTAACTAGGAATGACATTGTTTTTGATAAAAAAAAGATACACTCTTACATGCAGGTCGTCTTCAGGGCTACTTATTGGATTCGGTTTTGGACATTGCTACAAAAGGAAAACAATCGCCCGATGATGAAGTGGGCTTGTCGTATCCTGGAGTCAACGGTCATGGAGATCTTCGCAAAACATGGGTGGATGTCTACTAGTAGGCTTTGTGCTTAGTCTTGGCATCACCTTTGTTTTATGTTTTTAGCTATTTGTTGGCAACTTTTTTAACTCTTGGTTGAAACTTGTAATAATGGATGGTTGAGTGCACAACTCATGCAGAGGCCGGAATAAAGAAATTCCTTTATCTAAAAAACCCCTCGCAAAAAAAAAACAAAAAAACAAAGGAACGATCGATCTACAATAATGAAAACATGGCAAGTATGGTTTCATGCTGTGTACATGTTGCATTGGAGTACCACTCGTTGTTTATTCGTCTTTTCTTATCGCTGCAATTCAAACTCAATTTTAAAAGTAAATCCCACTGCTGCAGCGCTTCGTCTTATCGAGCCGGCTCTCCCATCCCTATAAGGAAACGCGTGGAAACACTATGCTAGCGCAAAAAAAATTAACTATGTTTGCACAGGATCACTGCTTGCAAGTCGGGGATCACGAATCTTGTACCTTCGCGTTGCGCAGCACAGAGAAAGACTTTGCAAAGCACGAGCAGTCGATGTAGTTCGACGCGTCGGGGAGGTCGTCGTACGGATTGACATATTGTGCAAACGAGCAGCACCTTCACGGGAGTCCACACATACGGAGGGACGAACACCATGACGGAATGTGCTATAGCACTCAATGCAGTGCTCCCATGGACAGCGGGAACTCGTAGCACGGTAGCAGTCGTGCACGGCAACCACGCACAGCAGCCGGCGACCAGCACGTCAGGCGCGGCGGCGGCGGCGGCCAAAAGCTCACGGTAGCCCGTGATTAGGATATATAACCCATCCGATGGGCCACATGGGCTAGCTAGTGGGCCGGACCTGATGCTCACGGGCCAAACAAAAGAAACAAGGAATAATCGTGTCGCCATTGATGCCCGAGCGCACAGATTGGTGAGCATCGCTAGTTTGCGGCCGCCCCCACGTATGCCCCCGTACGCTCGCACATGATGACAAAATAGTGGCGGGCTCCACCTACCTGCAGCAGCACCCCACCCTGCATGCGGCTTACAGCACGCCGCACTCCACATCGTGAGCTCCACGGCTCACCATGCACGCACCTCCTCCCACACGTCAAGCGCTCCACTCCGCGTCGTGGCCTCCCACACAGCTCCCGCATGTTCACCATGACCAAGTACCACACGTGTGGCAGGCGTTTTTTTTTTTCAAAAAATCGCAAGAAAAAATGTAAAAACCTTTTACACAATTTTTTGCACAAAAATTGTATCATAATTATTTTCTTCAGATTCACAGACTCGCAAGCAAATGGTTACAAAATTTGTACGAAAAAATTTGACAAGAAGCATATTGGAAGAAAAGTTTTTCAACAAAATTTGGAGAAAACTTTAGAAAAAAATATGAAAAAAATTTTGTGAGCAAAGTTTTGTGACAATAAATTTTGTAAGCAAAGTTTTACGACAACAAAATTTATAAGAAAAGTTTTGCAAAAAAAAAATTGTTTTGCGACAACAAAATTTGTAAGCAAAGTTTTGCGACAACAAAATTTGTAAGCAAAGTTTTGAAAAAAAAAACTTTCTAAAGCAAAGTTGTAATTTCAGCGCAAAAGAGGAAAACAAAATGAAAAAAAAAGAAAGAAAAAACGGCCCAACAGCAGTGCCTCGGGGAAGTGCGTTGCTGCTTTTAGGGGAGACGCGCTGCCTTCCCATCGAGGCCGCCGCGCCTGACGCCGCCGCCGCACCCATGCCTGCCGACACTACGCCGGTTGCCGCCCACAGCGCCCCGAGCGACGAGATCAAGGGAGGAAGACTGGAATGAAAAAAAAAGGAAAGGTCACAGACGGAAGAGAATACGGAGCCATGATAGATAGGGACAGCTGCTGTAGGACCTACTCCACGTGCTCTACACGCGTCGACCGCTGCGATTCATTTTTTTTCGATCCGACCACACGCGTCGACCGCTGCGGTTCCACTGGAAATCCTTTATAGCTTTCGATTCATTTTTTTTTCTCTACCTCAACTTCCACCTTTTTAGATTCGTGCAAGCCACTTGGGGCGTTGGATCGGCATCCTAACCCTAACCCCCTGCACCACCCCTCAGTTCATGCCACTTGCCATCCTCACGTACGAATCGATAATTTGCCCCTGTATAAACCAACCTATACCGACCGGTCTGGGCCGAGTTGATTTCTCGGTCGCGTGCTGCAAGCCTGCTGAGCCTTCAATTGTTCCGGGCCGGGCCGGTGAAATGACTCTCTCACGTACTGTATATGCATGTGTATCAATCTTGATGGGCGGTGTGCATGCACTCAGGATTCGTGTACGTGATTACGTGAATGCTCCTCATCTCTTTCGACAGCACGTGCGTATAGCTTGTACGGAGTACCAACTATGCATATGCACAAAATATCGTTGGTACGGAGTACCAACGAAGGAGATAATCATTACCTCAACAAACTGGCCGGATGAGCGTCTCCGATCCGTCAACGGAAACTCTGGTGTGATCTTGATGCTGGCGATGCTATAAACAAACACCCCGGTGCCGAGTTACAGAGTTCACCACCATCGCCCATCCTCCATTAATTCCGGACTCTCGATCGAGAACCCCGTGGTGGCCTTCTTGCATTGCCAACAAGACTGGCTAGCTCCTCTCGCCGCGACAACATGAAGGCGATCGATCTATCGTCGCCGTGAAGCCGATCGTGACGAGTGAAGTTCAAAGTCAACCTACCGTAGCGTCACAGGGCAGATAGTATCCCGAGATGTACTCAGCCGGCATATTGCCCTGCGACGCTGACGCTGACGCTGCCTCTCTCGTCGCTGACGCTGCCTTTTGCTCGTCGTGAAGGCAAATCACATAGCACCAGGTATGTGGATGGGTGGTCGTGCCCTCTTTGTTTTCATCTGTTTCTGTTTGATCTGTATATATAGTCGAGTAATAGACTTCCTAGTAGTTAATAATGGATGAGACTCTCTCTTGTTTGGGACCCGTTGTGACTTTTTTCATATTGGTTGTAATAAGCTCGACTTTAAACAGCTACATGCATAGATTTGTTGCAGACACTGAAATATTGAAATAGATTCCCGTTTCTAAAAAAATAGTCGAGTGCAATTCTGATCAAACGAGGAGTTCAGATTCTTGCCGCTGCTGCCCGCCTCGACTCCCATGAGGCCAGCACGGGCGTCCACACAAATAACCAAGATCAAGCCAAAATCGATCGGCCGGTGTCGCTCGGTCCGATCTGATAATCACACACAAAGGTACGTATTAACCAGCCCTCTATAATGGTGCTCTCATAGTCATAGCATAGGTTCTATCATGCGTGTCTGGTAGCTAACATCTCGATCATGCAAACTCCTTTTAGGCAGCTTGGTTCCATGAACATTGAGAAATTGAGAAAATAGGAGGAAATTGAGAAAATAGCACCAATTTCAGCCGGTGCTCGGAAAATACACCGGTACATGTATAGTTCGACGCAACAACACAGTGACAATTACTGTGAATATCATTGCATTTATCGTCTCTGTTTTTCCTCTCTCTTTTTTTAGCAGCCGCACGATTAGTACTCGCCTGAATTAGGTGAGCAAGTGCCGCAGAGGCAAGCAAGTAGCACAACGGGTTACGCGGGCTTCTGCGGGTCCGCCACTAAGTCCACAAAGGCAAGTCGAGATTGAAGTAGTGGACAGCCATTTGAAGTTTTGAACCCGCCAGACTATTTAGCATTAGCGGTAAGCGCCAGGAACGCAAACGGGGACTGTTAACGCAAAAAACATGTCACGCTGCTGCCAATATGAGTATATCACGTGGGCCTCGTTATCCTTGCCCCTGTGATATCCGATCATGGCAGTTTTGCAATCTAGCTAGGCTGGTTAACTACTACAAAAAAAAAACATTTTTAGAGGCAAGTCAACGGACATTTTTAAAGACGGGTTGAACACCAACACCTACTTTTGGTTGCTAAAAGTAGCTATTTGCAGAATTTGGGTCAGTAGCCCGTCCCTGCAAAAGATTCTCAGGTGTGGATGATAGCATCATTCGCATCTGTAAATGTCATCTGCAGGTGTGGATGATGACACCTACAAATGAATTTAAAAATAATGAAAAAAAATCAACCGCTGGCATCGCGATGTGCCCCACCGTCCAAGACAGAGCTGCCCCAGCCTGAGTCGCCACTACCACCGACTGACTATGTAGACTTGGAGAGAGAAGGTGTGGGAGAGAGAGAGGTGATGAGGTAGAGGATAAGAAGATAAGACCAAGATCCAAGAGAGAAGGAGGGCCAATAGGACGGATCTATTTGAAGGGGTTGGATTGGTCACGTAACAAGTTGTGTTTCTTCTATAAGTTTATAACACATTTTTAAGTAGGTAAATACCTTCAATTGCAAAAGTGTGCAACTATTAAGATCTCGTCGAGATCTGCAACTTTGGTGTACAACATATTTACATCCAAGTTCATTTGAAAGTTTTAAAAATTCAAAATTTCAAATTTGATAACACATAATGAAATTTTAAAGTATTAAACAATATAAAAAAAGTTGTCTACTACAAAGTTGTAGTTGTCATTAGGCACTGCAAGTTTGGTATACAATATATTTACATCTAAGGTCATCTGAAGTTTTTAAAATTCATATTTTCAAATTTGATAACTTGTAATGATATTTTAAAGTATTAAACAATCTCAAATAATAAAGTTGCAATTAAAAGTAGATTACGTCGAACCATACAACTCTGATATAAAGTTTTTTCATACGAGATCAATTAAAAAGTTTGTATTCAAAAATACATCCACTAACTCTTTTGCATACAATCACACATATACACCTACATTCACATATACTGATAGATATTTGTTCTATTTTTATGAAATTTAGTGTATAGTATTTTGATTGGTATAAACATGTATTATAAGACATTCACAATACATATATACTAATGCATTCACATATACATATAATCATTCATCAGAAGAAAATAAAAAAAATTATACATTTCAAAACTAGAGAGTTTATAATGATATTTTGGAGTGTTAAACCATCTCAAATGAAAAACTTGTCAACTACAAATTTAGATGTCATGGAGCAATATAACTTTTATCTAAACCTTTTTTCATCTGATATCATACGAACAAAAGAAAATAGATAAGCCGGGACAAAGAGAGGATTGAATTGGAATTGATACATGAATATTTATATTTTGGCTTGATAAAATGGGATGAATTTTAGGATAATTCTGCATAGAATTTCATAAGCTTTTCATAGAGCCCAAGATCATCAAAATCGGTGAAAAGGCCTCCAGTCTATTGGTTAGAGCACATGAGTAGGACCCAACAGACCTAGGTTAGATTTTTCGTGGAAGCGAATTAATTGGGTCTGGAATAAAAAATATGCAAAAAACAGGTTGGGGTTTCCCTGGCCGACTTCGGTCAAAAAAGGATCATCAAAATCGAACTCCAGATTAGAAAGATGTGGTCAAAATACAAAGTGTTGAAAAGTGGTGACCGAATGAATGATCAATCATCCGATGGCTAAAAGTTGATCAAAAGTTAATCAAATAGTGGTGATTTAGCAATTTTGTAGACAATTTTATAAAGTTTACAACAAGTACAAGATCACTAAAATTGGAGTTCATAGTTGAGACTTATGACCAAAACACATAGACGAGTTTACTAGGGACCATATTATCCGGTGCTCTCAACACACACGATAGGATCATCTGGTCCATATCAAAATAGAGCCACCGTTTTATCCTCTCACCCACAGAAAGAACGAGAGGATTATCCTGTGTATAAAAAATAGAGCCACTGTTTTATCCTCTCACACACAAGAGAAACGAGAGAATCATCCTATACATATAAAAGTATACCCACCATTTTATCCTCTCACCAACAAGAAAAACGAGAGGATCATCATGTGCATTATGTTTTTTATGGACTTATAATGTATTTTAGATCTTTTGAGCTCAAATGAAAAAAATGCACAACTACAAAGTTTTAGATCTTTTGATATAGAAACTATTTACATTCGAGATGATTTAAAAAATTCAAAATTCAAGACTTCAAATTACATAACTTATAATATATTTTAAATTATTAAAAATGTCAAATAAAAATATTGCCAACTACAAAGTTTTTTATCTCGTCGAACTGTACAACTTGGGCATAATATTATATTGATCTGAGATAACATGAAAAAGTTTGTATTAAAAATACATCACTTACACTACTTCATGTAACACTAGGGTATAACATAAAATTTTGTACACACTTTATCATTACACTGATTGAAATATTCTAACCTCATTTTTCATATGTGATATACTTCAATACATGTTAAGTGTACAAGTTTAAAATATTTTGAATGTGTTTTTCTATTTTTTATAATTAAAATAATTTTCAAAACCCTAGTTTTTCAAAAATAGAGAGCTTGTAATTATATCATGGAGTATTAAACCATCTCAAATGAAAAGTTGTCAAATACAAAGTATTAGATATCATAGAGATCTACAATTTTCATATAAATTTTATTTTCATCCCAGATCATATTTTATTAATTTATATCTTTTTTTTTTCTCGTAGGCCATCTACAAAGCCCAACTACGCTCTGCATCCCAATCCTTCAATCATATACAAGTTGGCCTAACAAAGTTTTAGACCCAAAGTCTATATTTCAAGATTACATAGTTTATAATAATAATTTGGCCACTAAACATTCTCAAATGAAACTTTTCAACTACAAAGTTTTAGGGGTCATCAACCTCTATAATTTTTGTATTAAAATTAATTTCATCCGAGATTAGATGAAAATGTTATGAATTTATTTCTGTGAAGCTATTTTTAGAAGCGGGTCATGTCATGACCAGCATCTGAAAATGATTTTTGGTGCGTGTTGTTGCTACAGTAGCTTGCACCTATTTACAAGGCCGGGTCAACTTTTGACCTGCCGCTAAAAAAGGTTTGTTTCTTACAAATATTTTCTGCAATAGTGTTTCACAAAGGACACATCAAGGAAACCATATAGAGTTGCCCAAGTTTTGGTAGGCCACGTAGGACGTTGCCTCATGAAATGGAGATGAAAGAAGAACCGGACATGACCATGGAAAAGATGGAGAAAGAGACAAAAACTAAGAAGACATTAAAAATAGATTGATTTTATCAATTAGATACTTTTAATTGACCATGGTCCTTTATTATATTTATAGGATGAGGTGTCTTTACCTATTTTCGTGTCAAATCTATACTACAAAGGACGACGAAATTTTCGTACCAGGGTTACTCTTACCCCTCCAACACCATCGGATCTTATGATGATGATCGGACGCTCTAGATTAATCTAAAGAGTCCATGTTGACTACACCCCTTCTACACCGTCGGATTTTATGATGATCGAACGCTCTAGATTAATCTAAAGAGTCTATGTTAACTACATCACTATTGTAATTTTTTAAAAACATGTGCCTGTGGCACGTGCCCTTTGCTAGTCCTTATAATCTCTCATCTCAAAATATACTCTTACTCGGACTAAATACGTAAAACCTATCTTACTGCAATCTGACAATACATAAAACCTACCTTACTGCAATCTGACATGTTTTCTCCGATGAGATCTAATATATGTCATAACTCTCTGATCCTAGTTCAAAATTTGATATTCTGTTTATGCATTTCAATCATCTCACTACTAGAGAAACCATTAATTGCATCGGCTCATTCGTACCGGCTCGTAATTGAGCCGCTTCAAATAACTTATTTGTGCCGTTCCAAATTGAGCCTGTTTGAATGGCTATCATTTGCACTGGCCCGAATTGAGCCGCTTCGAATGACTCATCCACGTCAGTTGAAATTGAGCTGCGTCGATGACTAGTCATTCGCATCGGCCCAAATTAAGCCGCTTCGAATGACTCATTTGCACCGGCTCAAATTGTTCCATTTTGAAAATTCATAACTTTTGGATACAATCTCGGGTTGAGATAAACTTTATACAAAATTTGTCCATTTTGACAAGATCTACAAATTTGTTGTTGAAAGTTTTTTGATTTGACGTTATTTAGGTGCCCAAAACTGTCCCGTCCTTGTTCTCGCTATTGTAACTTGAATTTCATGTTGTATTCTGAATTTCATAACTTTTGAATACAATTTCGAATGGATAGAAGTTTTATACAGAATTTGTACTCGACGAGATCTACAACTTTGTAGTTGAACCTTTTTTTATTTCAAGCCATATAGATGCTAAAATAATAGAACTAACGTTTAGATAACAATGGTCAAAAGGAATAGAACTCACTCATGCATGCAGGAACGGCGTCTAACTGGGCTACGTGTGACTTGTGACTTGCGACAAGCGACCATGACCGTAGCTTGAGGGTGGCTTCCTGGGCTACGAAAAAATTATCTTGCTATTTTTATTTGTGAATTCATATTTTTACTATCTGCGTTGGTGCGAGATACACCAGTTAGAATAACTTGTCAAATATGCCACTTAAATAATTGGTGCAAATGACCGCCTCATTCGTGTCGGCTTCAGAGAAGCGGAGAAATAACCGGTGTGAATGATTGTTTTCGCGCTGCTTTGGATGATGGCCTCTGCAGTGGTGTCTTGATGAGAACTACGTAATGGTAGATTCTAATTGGAGACTGAGAATGCTACTGAAACTATCCTACTATACGCTTTTTAAAATCAGTTGGCATGTTTCACCAAGTTAGACCCGATCCAACCCGAAGCGTGCCAATTTATGTCAGGGACGACCAGAGAAAGAATGGTCGATCTGATTTGGTTCGGCTTGAATGGCTTAAAATGGTGACCAAATATTAAATGGATTTGAAAAGAGAGGAAAAGCATTATAGCAGGAGACTCTAGTTTCATAATAGCATTATGGCGAAGTCCATTTGCAAATTGATTTTCGAGGGAACCCCACTTTTAATGATGAACAAATTGCAATTTTTATTTTCTCGCCATTTCCTGATTGAGTGTGTGTGAGGTAACATCGTAATATAATGCGCGAAGACAAGTCATTGCATTAAGAAAATATATCATATAACATTGTGTCATCATGGATACATGTCAAAACTGATCAATGTACAATAATAATGTATTTCCAGAAAATGTTGAAAGGCCTTTGATCCATATCTGTAACCTTGATAGTAACTAGATTGTGAAGGTCCGGTCTT
The DNA here is from genome assembly GCA_015476505.1 of Urochloa ruziziensis. Taxonomy (NCBI): domain Eukaryota; kingdom Viridiplantae; phylum Streptophyta; class Magnoliopsida; order Poales; family Poaceae; genus Urochloa; species Urochloa ruziziensis. The sequence goes on from CM027118.1 coordinate 47,965,311, forward strand.
TCCTGTTCCTCATCTGTCCCTACTTTTGATCAACTTGTACCAAAACAGTACAATGATTAGAGAAAAAAGAACAATGATATAAGCTACGTCTGCAGTAAACTTTTGTCCTCATAATTAAACCACTGTCATATCTGGAAGAGATCGGTTGGGCTGATCAGGGTCGGGTCGAATATTTCCTAAGACCTCAACATCCACAAAATTTGGGTACCTTCTGAACCAAAGGACGTACAGGCTGGTGCAAGCATTTAACCGTAGATGGCATTCTTGGCTTCACCGGACCCCTCGACGGATGGTTCCTTCTGCACGCCAGCCCCTGCATTGAATTCTGTGGTTCCCGCGGCGACCTTCTCGACAGTGGCTGCTGCAGGCATGGCCTCTGCCGGTACCGAAGCAGCCATGGCGACGACGACGATGAACAGCACTGCGATGATGGTCTTGTTTTGGGCCATTGTTGCTTTCTAGCTTATTAGCTTGTGGACCTTCTGGTACATTGTAATTTGTTCTTAAATAGAAAGAATGTCGTGAATGGTGGAAGGCTGCGAGAGCTTTGCGGGAAACGTATGGCGCCAATCCATTAGCATTCATCTCGTGGTTGCTTCGTTTTTGGTTGTTAACCAGAGATGGCATATATGCATGACAATTGCTTTTAGGACATGCATGCGTTTATTTATTAAGCGGAAGAGAGAAAGTGTACAGAGTTTAGCCATTAAAAAAGCTCAAAGAAACAAGCTGAAGAAGAAAAAGAAAAAAAAATGAAGCTAAAGAGAAAGGGTTCTAATGCCTAACAGCGTGCCCAAGCCCTTGAAGCATCCAGGATGAGGGGAGCAAGTGCGCACTACTGCCGCGACCATTAACTGAAGCGGCCCGAAGTCCACATCCGAAGCGGCGTGAAAGCCGCTTCTCTTAAGGCGATGCCAATAAGTGGGTCTAAGCAGTTATATAACTGCTTGCAATGACCGATTAAATGTGCTGGTGTGCTACGCACCGTTTAGAATGACTGTTTATTCAAAACAGTTTGTTTAGCGCCGCGTAATATATGAACCTATTACTAACGGTTTAATTAACGTCGGTTAGAATGATGCCACACACATTAAAAAAATGTGTCCGTTTTAGTCATTTGATCCCGAATGAATACTAGATATATATGAATCGTTATGAACGAAATTCACCCACAACAGATTAACGTTCAACAGAATGTGAATGTGTACATGCTAGACATTGATAACAACACACAATCTAGCTAGTACCCTTCAAGATCACTTCATCGTTCATGAGTAATGAGAGGAACTCACTAACTAGTTAGATAAATTAGAAGAAATTCAACATCACTGAGTCCAAGTTGCATATAAATTAAATTGAACTAACCTTAACTATTAGTTCATCACAACGACTAAATTCAACTAAACTTAGAACAAATTCAACTAGCTAGTGGTAGTATAAATAATAATAATGCCTAGCTAAACGGATCAAAATGGGCAATTCGTTCATAACAAAAGAATGTAATCCCACGGCGCTTACATCGCCGAATTACACCGCGACTGCATTGGTCGACGGGGATCCATCGTCATCGCCATCACCCCATCGGAGGTCATGGTCGAAGGGTAGGCACCGACGCCTGAGGATGAAGCTATTGACGGCTGTTAAGTGCCAACTTTAAGCTGTCAACTCCTCCATAAAAGTGTATAATGTGAGCATCAACGTTAGTGGTAGGAGTTATGACTAATGAATTACACGAGTGTTGGTGAATATTTGTATGCAGGTTGCTTAACTATGGAAATGAAGTGGAAATACACCTAAGTGGTCAAACTAGCACAACTCCGAGCCAACCTAGGGCTGCCACATAGGCTTCCCACAGATCCATGGTCCGACAAGAGCAAGAAAACACACTCTCGACCAATCAGAGCAAAGCTCACGGATCCATGGGCCCACCTGAGGGGGTAAACCACCTCATTTTAACCTATGCATAAGAGAACAGGCTTAGGGGCCCACATAGCAGTCACCCAGTCAAACCTGGGTACGAAAGGTAGTGTTGGGGGATCGGCCGAACCATGGATTCGTCCGAACAGGGGTTGGCCCCAATCAGGGTCAGCTTCCACGTGTCACCTCTAGACGTTGTCTTAAAGTCAGTTCGGACATGCCTAGTTGGAGTTACCGCCTTAAGTCCTCAGATTTTGCCACATGTCACAAGGAGAAGGCTTGGGAAGAAATATTCTAGGAAGATTCTCTCGGGGAATTCCACTCTCCCAAGGCACCTCCCCTCTCCAAGTGCCTATAAATATGAGGAGAGGGGGGCTCAAATGAGAATGCACTTCACCATCCAACTTTGAGAGCTTCTCTTGTGTTTAGAGCTTAGTAGAGTAGGGAGAGAGTGAGGGGTTGTTGTGAGAGGGTGCCAAGGTGTTGGCACTTCCCTCTCATGCTTGTACCTCGACGGATGTTGCTACACTTCAATTAGAATAAAGTGAGTATTCATGCATATTCTATTTAGAGTAAATTAGCGTTCTTCATTGCTTTGGTTAGTTCTTACTAGAATGTGTGTGAGTTAGAACTACCGCGAGTAGATTCGTCGCCCCGTCTTGGTTCAGGTGCTGCAGTGTCGTTATGGGGATCCCAATTGTGCCGAATTGCAGTAGTACCGGTAGAGTAGGCGTGGTGCCTAGCTACGGGTCACACGTCGTTTGCGCATCGTATCCCACGGCTTAGTATGGGTAGTCCATGAGTAGTGACATCACCTGATAGGACGGTTCAATCCCCCACATTCGGATAAGTCATAGAGCTAATAGTCGGAGTCGCCTGTTATTGCAGGGGAAAGCTAGTGCCCGAAACAGTGATAAACAGATTGTTCTAAACCTCCTCACTATAAGAACTATCCATTAGGAATACTGTCTACCATATACCTTTCATTCATTGTGGTGTGTCCTTGGGCTGACTAGTGGCAAATAGTGCACACACGTTCCCTTGGATTCGATACCCCTCTTTTAAGGGGAAAGCTCCAACGACATCCATGCGCTTGCAGATTTATTTGTGAACATTAACAAGTATCAATGAGTTTTCTAGCGCCGTTGCTGGGAATAACCAATATTCGGTAGCGACGCTAAGAAATGCCAACAAAGACATGGGCAAGATCCGCAAGAGCATGTGCCAGATCCGCAGCCAAGGCCGCCTCTGCGGCTGCGAATCTGGCCTGTGCCTCGAGTGCAGCTTTCCTTCCTGCGATGGAGGCGACCATTATCCGTGTCGGCGAGGGCGGCAGAGGCCATCCCTTTCCGTGACTCCACCATGGATCCGGTTAAGGTTGTCGCAGATCTAGTGGCGGCAGTGGCGAAGGAGTGGAGAAAGGCTTCCCGCGCCGCCAAGGCCACTGCTGCGCGAGTGGCATAGTCGGCGACGCGGCTAACTGTTGTAGCCAGATCTCCTGCAGTGTTGGCTCGTGCGTTGAGGGAGGATGCCATGCGGCAGAGCTAGGGACGGCGACAGAGTAGGGGCATGGCGGCGGAGTAGCACTGTGGATGCAGCAGAGCTAGCACTGTGAAAGTGGGCGGAGTTGGGATACGGTTTCGCGTCTGGATGGTGTGACTTATTTATAGCCGCAACTCATTCTAAGCGGCGTTGTAAGGGCCGCTTAGAATGAGAGCACTATTTTAAGCGGCTTATTCGCTTAGGATATGGGACTTATTCTATGTGGCATATTATGGTCCGCTTAGGATATTGGTCTTATTTTAAGCGGTCCATACTATGCCGCTTGAAATAAGATATGTAATTTTTTTAAAATAAAACAAATAATCGTTCGAAAACATAAACATAAACATTACCATATGCATAACTATACATTACTAATATTTCATTTTTCACCAGATTATCTGGTCACATTACAAAAACAAATATACAAAAAAACAAACATCTAATTAGTACCACACCTAGGGGGCCTTCTCCGGTACTTGAGCCCTTGCCGTCAGTGTCGCC